>JAOTRH010123944.1:0-14629 GCA_034768845.1 Heliamphora exappendiculata
AAAATTTTCTTTAAACAACTATATTCTCGCACATATCAAATTTACAACAAAGGCTTGAAATCTCAAAAGTTCATTTAAAATCATAATATCTTTAATTACAATCCTCCATTCAGTTTGTACACAATCATAATGCAAAAATATAAACAAACACAAAATCATCCTTCTAGTCTTTTTCAAAGCATCCCTTGCCATGGTATCGTCCCTAGTCTTCAGAACCTAAAATGGTTTGGTAAACATACGTGAGCCGAAACTCGTAGGATATAGATTAACTCATAAGTGATGCATGATTTGTGAGGTGTAATGGGTGCAACCGAAGAAAAATGTAAATTTTTACCAATTTATTATTCTTTCACATGCACCCACCCACGCACACCGATTTGTTACCAATTTATTATCCATATTGTCATTCTATTATCCAATTTTTCACAAAAAAACGTGTCACATTTTTTATACCTGATTTATCACAAAATCGTATCATTATTAATGAACCGGTATCAAGTGCAGCTTATAGAAATCCCTTCCTATTAATTCCCAATAGGCTACGCGAAGCCATTGGGTAATAGATAACTCTATAACTCACCACGATACAACACCACATTTCGGGGGCTAACCCGTGGGCATGTGGTCCTCATCTTGCGCAAGTTTTCGGTCTTTCACCGCTGACCCGCCAGGCCAACTTAATTCACATCAATCCATACGGTTCATTATTTGTTTATTTTTCACAAAATTCAGGAGTCCAACCCACAATCGGTTCCTCTCCCAATCATTTTCACATATTATCATTTCGATTCCAATTTCAACGTTTCCATTTTATTGTCAAGTCACATTCGATTTTAGTATTCAATCACTCTTTTCAAATCAAATGCACCATAAGTTCCAAGACACAACCTTTCATGAATTATATTTCTTTCATTAATCTCATAATGCACCAATTAACACAAAATTGAATTCCTTTGAAATCATGAAGTGTGAAGAAAATGGAATACACCCATCATATGCATATACATATATATACAAGTTAAAATCTATGTTTTCTTTCTAAAGCTCAAAATCTTAATGTTAACCATGTCACGACATAGTCCACAATTACCCATATCCGTACTTGCTCTTAAAACCTTAGTTACATGTCGAAAACTCATATTTATCGCAAACACAATCATACGGTACAATACTTACATCCCAACCAAGGTGTAGTAAAGTAGGTATATTCACATCCCAAGGGATAGGAAATTTTATGAAAAGGGTCAACGTTGATGAAAATATACTTTTTCAAAGCATTTGGCCAAAATCGGGTGAAAAATAATTTAAAAAATTTGACATACCCTCGCTATTTTAATCATAACTTTTTTTTCAAAAATCAATTTCTTGTGAGAGTAGTCTTGTTGGAAATATGACTTCCGGGGCTTCGATTTGAGTACAAAAACAACCCCATTCGGAGTCTGAATGAGGGAGATATGACCAAAATAAGTTGACCCTACGCAGCTAGTCCGCTCGAGCGGACGTCGGGCGCTCGAGCGCCCAACTCTCTGCCAGTTGAGCACTCGAGCGGACAAGGCTTCGCTCGAGTGCGCTGGTGCCCGAGAAAATCCCAGATTTTCCCTTGTTTTGAGTTTTCAGCTTCATTACCCATAAACCTTCATCAAATATGTCTCAAACCTCAATTTTCAACCTACAAACATTGGATTCAAGTTTCATAAACCCTTTTCATGTAATAATTTCTTAGAATCATGGTTTATCATTCCTCTAAAATCCCAATTTTCATGAGAATCCAACTCAACTCACACATAACTCTATCAATCCTTCATACCATGCATGAAATCTACTATATTTTACTAATATAATCAAAATATCAACTCAAATCAACGCACACATATGAAAGATCTTACCTTGGATTTGTTCAAAAGCTTAGAATTCCTTCAATTTCTCCCTCCTAGGGTTTGGATTTAAGAGATCTTGGCTCCTTAATACTCCATCTCTCACCTCCTTGCTCAAAAACTTGATTTACATCCTTTGTTGCTCCCAATCTAGCTTCAATCTCCCATTTTTCATAGTGGAAAATTAAGGTTTCATGTGGTGGTGGTGGTTCTCGCATATAGAGAGGAAGAGAAGAGAGAGGAGATGAAAGAGAGACATAAGGATGAGTCTCATGGGGCTGGATTTAATATAGGACCCTCAACTTTTCTCCAAAGCTCGAGAACTTTCTAAACTAATCCCGATAGCCCGCTCGAGTGGACCCCCTCTGCTCGACCGGTGATTCTTGAACCTGAATTCCACAAATTTCTTTAAAATTCAACCCGAGCTTCGAATTTTGCTCACTTTTTCGTATTTCGAATTTTCTATAAATGTAGCCATATTAATCTTATTCACTACCAAGCAACTGAATTTCACTTTTACCTACCATTAATTCAACCGTTAACGAGCAAACTTTTATAATACCCACGTCCAAATTTAGTTGGTCTCTTCTCTTATAAAAAATATGGAAGAACAAAATAAACAGGTATCGGACCCTTACATGGTGGTTACAGATGAGCTCCGTTCGAGAAGGTTTGAAAGGGGTTTGAGGCCTGCGATTATGGAGCGAGTGACAGGATTGAGGCTGCGTGTTTTTACAAAGTTGATAGAGTCGGTAGCAATAATCGAGAACACTTTGAGCGAGACGCATGGACCTAGAGAAGTCAGGGCACCGCAGTGTGGAGCAGATGCACAGTCAGGTGGATGCTCCAACAAGAGGCAGAGGTCCGTTGGCCCTAGTTCTCATCCATCTAGATCATGGCAGTAGTTTTCCATACCAGCACCATCAATGGCTTCGTCAAGAAGGCCAAAGCAAAGGGAGTTGGTCTGTTATCAGTGCAGGTAACTTGGGTATCGTGTGGTAGATTGCCTACGACTGAAGCAGACCCAGGGTCCAACACCAGTTCAGTTACAGGGGAGGGAGACGCCAGTTTGTTTTGGGTGTGGTCAGCCAGGGCACATTTACAGGAACTGTCCTCAAAGAGGTAGTATACCGAGCACAGTAGGCACACCGGTAGGTTCGTTTATGTAGGGTTAACCAGATTACTGACAGCAGCACCCTGCAGTTCAGACGTCTAGGGTGACAGATTGGGGTACCTCAATCTAGTCAATACAATAGCCGGCAGTGCCGGGCTATGGTGGACAGATCAAAATGACAGAGGGTTGAGTGTATGCCCTTACAGAACCTAATTCTTCCAAGGCTCCAATCGTGCCTGATGATGCAGATATTCCTCCAGTGAGCAGAGGTACTTTCTTAGTATGCAGATCGTGAGCTAGTGTTCTTATCAACACGGAAGCATCGCATTTCGTTGTCTCATTTGTTTTGGGGTTGGTGATGGACTCCATGGGTGGTATGCTGTGTTGAGACCTCAGCTGGTGAGGATGTGATGTTGGGACGAGTTTTTAGATCCCATGTCTTTGAGGTAGTTAGCCGTTGTTTAGAGTATATGACCACGTTGGACCTTATCCTAGGAATGGTTTGGCTGACCACCTATCGTGCCCGTGTCTATTGCGATCGACGGGTTTGTTTTCTTTTGACCTCGTGCTGAATTTTGGGAACGAAATTCCTTTAAGGGGGATAGAGTTGTGAGACCCTGATCCGTTTTAATTTTTACGATATTTCGACGTGTTATTTTTTGTTTTTGCTATAGCATGTTTATATATGTTTTTAAGCATGTTCGGGCTTAGAAATACATGTTAGGTTGGTTCCCGGGGGCCGTTGGGCGTTGTGCTGCGAAGTTAAAAAAAACATTCATGAGCCCTATAAATATCAGCCCTTAGTTATTTTATTAGATATTTCTCTCTCAAACCCTTTAAAATCAATCGAAACATTTGTCTTCTCTCTAATTTTTCAGGGGGCCCGGGTTTTATTTTTGACGATCGAATAGCGGATCCTTACTATCTACACCGAGGGCTTCCTGTTCATCCGGACGAAATCTTGTTTTGACGAGGTTTATTTTTTGAGACGTCAAGTTTTTTACTCAACGAGTTAGGATCTTAGACTCTCATGTCTTAAAGGGATGCTACGTGAAATTGTATGTGTTTTTACTATTTAAAAATGCATGAAAAGTTGATTTACGTTTCAAAAGGTTAAATTTTGTTCCTAAATTGTTTTTGATCGCTTTTAGTTGGACAAAAAGGTTTTTGAGGTATTCCTTTCAGTGTTTCTTTATAGTTTTGGGTTTGTGTATGTCCATGGGTATCAAAGGGGAGTTTGACTGCTTCAATTTTAGGGTTAAAAGGTTGTTTCCATAGCTAGGGTTTCGTTCCCGCCGTAGTCCAGTCTACTGGACTGGGTGATCCAGTCGACTAGGTTGACAGTGTGGTGATCCAGTCGACTGGATTTGGGGGTTCAGTCGACTGGATTGGGTTCGTGTGGAGTTTTTGGTTTCTAGTAGCTTTTCAGTCAACTGGATGGGGGTATCCAGTGCACTTATGTCTTGTTAGGGTTGTTTTGTTGTTTCGGGAGGTCGTATGGTGGCCTTGGGGGTTTGTTGTCAACTGTGGTCGTCTTTAGGGATGACATCACTTTGTTAAACGTCGTGTTTATACATCATTGGGTGCGTACCTGTTTGGGTCCATAGCTCTTTTACTAAAAGGTGAGTTTTGAAAAAAGGTAGGGTTTTGTGAAAACGTTTGTGAAAATCGAGTTTTTAGAGGTTTGGAGCTAGCCCTCGAGATTGATTTTCGTTTCATTGAGTGTTGGTTGTCTGAGTTGGTGGATGACGAGTTGTGTGGCATGTGATGTCGTTATGTGAAACGTGGGGTTTATACATGTTTTTGGCACGTTAAAACTCTGGTTTTATTTATGCGTGTGTGTGTGTGGAGTGAGATGGACGAAAAAGTGGTTCGGTAAACGTTAACTCTGATTCACAATGCATGTGTGTGTGGGAAACTGAGGGACAGAAAAGTGGTCCTGGCGATGCATCTATGTGGGGGTATCTGAGGGACGAAAAAGTGGTCCTAAAGTTGCATGTGTGGGGGTTGCGTGAGTCGCGTGAGACGTGGTTTCCTTGAACATGGTATTTGTCATGGTTGAATGAATGTTAACACTGGTTAACAATGTATTAGTTGGGGCTGCGGTCCTTTGGTGAAAGCCCAAGAAGGTGCATGTATTACGTGTGAACCATTGCAATTATGTAGAAGTGTTTATAGGGCTCGTGAGAGTTGATACATACATGTATTACATGCGGGGCTCGTGAGAATCGATGAATGCATGTAAAGCATTGTAGTATATCTGTACATATATCAAACTATTTTTTTAAGCTTGTGTGAGTCGAAATATTCATATCTTTTCGCAACAGCATGTTTAGCTTTTATTGTATGTTTGTCTAGTTTCTGCTAAGTTTTGGTTCATGGTGTGAGATTTAAAAATATTTTTTAGGTGCATACAGTCACGCAGGTTGATCCAAAGGAGTCTGTTGGGGCGAAAGACCTGTAGTCTTCTTTTGTTTTCTTTTGAAACCATGTACTGGTTTACATACTTTTGGTTTGGAACCTTGTATTGTAAGCCTAAGGGCGATATATTTAAATGCATGTATGTCCTTTATTTTGAGAGTGAAACATCGGGTTGGGTATTGTGTTTCAGCTTTAGTGTGGTTGTTTGTGGGTGTTTCACGTGATCCGGAGTTTGTGGTGTGACAATTACTAATATAGCCAGCTAGAGAAACACTTTAAAACCAATATAAGCACACAAAAGCATGCAAAAGTGGTGCAAGTGTCCTAAGCCCAGGGTTTTAAGAAAACTTTTGCTCTGATACCACTTCTGTCACGACCCATTTTTTTTCATCCATTTTTCACAAGAAAACATTGCAGAGATCCTTTCAAAAACCTTTCCCAGAGCATTCTATTGCATGAATCAAAATGTACACATCAATCAATGTTATAAATACATCACATGAAAAATGTAAAATGACATAGATATAATAAAAGATAGGAAGCATCCGTACCAGTTGGTTCATTTTCAAGTTTCATCTGAAACATGGGTTTAAATAAACCATTAGCAAAACTAGTGTGAGTGCATTGGTGTCTGAGTTATTACTCGCTTTCCATTTTAGAATGATATTCAAATAAACGATTTTACTAGCAATTCGGGGAGCTACCCCGCAGTTAAAAATGATCATTTCCTAGTCACCTGACCCTAACCCGTCGCTCCTATTACATCACCTCGCTGGTATACTTTATCATCCCCCAACAGCCGGGACGCCGTTTAAACTATCATTCTCATCTTTATAATATTATATTTTCATAATCATTTTCAACACTATAATTGTGGTGCACCTCAAAATCATTATAAAGCGGTAATCAAAAACTCAATTAACTCAGATATTTGAAAACTCACATGCCATTCGAAGGAATCAGTAATTTTGTTCAATATTTCCAAATCTAAACAAAATAAACAAATACTAGCTTCAGTACAAATCGCATACCTTTATTCATAAGAACTAATTTAAAATCTTAGCTTAACACTTAAAAAGAAGTTTAAATGAAAAATGTTACTTTAGTACAAATGAATATGTGATTGAGAATTTATAAGATATAATTTTTTTATAAATGGGAATAGATCATGTATATATCAGCAGTTGTAAATAATGCAATTAAATACAAAATTTATTAGTTGAACCGTGAATATTGTATGCAAGCAAAATGTGCTTAAATTGTACTGCATGAGTGAATAAAGAATTACGTAACTTTATAATGATATGTAGTCGTATAATAAAATACACAATATTAATAAACTGGATATCAATGTAATATATATTCAACTATTGAAACAAAATATTTCAATCTATACAAGTTTTGGTATAAACTTACATAAGAAAAATAATAATAATTAAAGTAATTATAAGATAAAATTGTAAAATTATAGAATATAAGTGGAAATAGCTTAATTTTAAGCTTGGGTGTAAAAAGTAACCATGTATCCACATTAATAAAATACAGCAAGAAAATATTCTACGTAGTATCTAGAACATTAATTTTAATACGATTACATGTGAATTTATATATACTATGAAATGTATGATGGAATGTTATAATTTAATTATTTAACATAGAACTTGTACAAATGATTGATCGTATGATAATTGAATTTATCTACAAAATCTTTTAAGTGGTTTTATTTTAAAATACTCATTTAGTTAAAAGTTTGATTAAATTTAACAAAGAATTTTGAAAGTAATTTATTCTATCAAAAAAAAAAATTCTTATATTTTAATTTTTACATTTTAAAAATCCTTTAAAATATTTAACATTTCTTTTTCATAAAATTATATTAATACCTTTTTATTAAAAAAATTCCTTTTAAATTTAGTTATAATATATGAAAGTACCAAATCTTATGACATTTATTATTAAAATTGGAACACTAAAAGCTTTCCTTAACAAGTCAAAAAAAAAACAAGTCAAAAATAATGCAACCAAACAATTCCAAAAAAACACACTCAAAACACACACATAGAGCATATATATATATATAGAGGAGAGAGAGATTTACAGAGGAGAGAGAGACCGAAGAAGGTCGCGGTTAAAAGGGACGCCGGCGGTGGTCCAGGCGACGGCGCAGGTGACCGATCTCGGTGGTATCATGGTGTTGGTGGCGGTGGTGCTACAGTGTATGATATATATATTGAGGAAGAGAGAGAGGGGGGACCGGAGGTGGTGGCTGGTAGTGGCACAGGCGGTGAGGCGGGGTGATGGCACCGGCATTAGCGGCGGTGGTGGAGGTTGGTGGACGGAGCAGCGGTGCGTGTTGGCGGGGTAGAGGTCGGCTATTAGCTTCCCTTCTTTGCGAAGAAGCTTCACAGCTTCAATTTGTAATATATATATATATTGCATATTTCTATATAAAAATATACAAAATCCCTCAGCGTTCCTCAGCTCTTAAGCTTACTCAAATTCTTTTGTGCGCCTTAACACAACGGGACCCGAGTATATATAAGAGTGGGCATGGATCGGTCTGGATCGGGTTGAACTGTAACCCAGAACCGAATAAGATCGATTCTTAAGAAATAGACCCAGAACCGAACCATTCACACTTTAGAACCAACCCAACCCAACCCATTTTAACTCGGGTTGCTTCGGGTTGAACCGCGGTTCCATCATCAAAGTGAGATCAAAATTCAATTCATTATTCAAAATTCAAAAAAGGTGCAAAAACAATTGGAATACCTCCTAAGTTATTTCAATAGGGGATAAAAATACCTTCTTTTTTAGGAGTTAAAAGAACTACAATTTTAAATAACACAATTTTAAAATAAGGAAGTATTCCTTATTTAAAATACTTTCACACAAAACTATCAAACTTTACAGACAAATTGTACAAGAAGAATTGTCATCTTATATTAATTGGTTGCACCCATATGAAACTTTCAATTTTCAAAATTTCTTTAGATAATAGATGCATATAATATGTATAGGCACAAACTATGAACATATTAGGAAGAAAACAAGTTTCAAAGGTATTGCTATATCACTCACATCTTCTTTCAATTTCCTATACAATCTGATCACGTATAGAAAAAGTGCAGAGAAGTGAGGATTTTCATGACCAAAAAGTAATTAGAGGCTTATAGCCTAGTGTCTTGACTCCTTCTCTCTAAAAATTAACATAAATTTAATTTTTATAAATAAATATATATAATTATATTGTTATATGTAATATACCTTTGGGTCTCGGGTTGGATTGAGAGCTCGTCAACCTGAGAACCGACGCAAGTACATCGGTTTTGATTATTTCAGATCCAGAGCCAACCCATTACCCTAGTAGAACCGAACCAACCCAACCCATAAAGGCCGAGTTGGGTTGGTTCATGGGTTATTCGGGTCTCTTGGACACCCCTAAGTATATATATGCGTTTGAGAGGGACAGCTGTTATCGCACGTGATAAATTTAAAACTGTTTTTTAACACACGTGATAAATTAAAATATACCTCATATAACATTTTTTATGTAAAAATTTTAATTCAAAAATATCTAAAAATTTAGGTATAAATTTTTAATGTATTTTCATAAATTTTCATATAGTTAGAATTTTTACTAAGGTTTTCTATCTATTTTATATTTTCTTGTCGCAGTTTAACAATTATCGACATTTTTAATAACTGTAAAATTTTAAGTTCAAAAAATTCTCAACAATTTAAATCTTAAAATTAATTCTACGATTTTATTAGAAATTCTATTTAGGGTCTTATGATAAATTAATTACTTTTAATAATTTATTATTATTATTTTTAAAGGTCAGGTATCACAAGCAATGAAGGCTAGGTCTTATATGGTAGGAGACATGAAACCAGCAGGAAAAAAGAAATCGTTGGTAGAAGGAGACCAGAATTGAAGGGTAGCAAAAATTAGGGCTTTATCAACTTGATAGGGAGTACGACTAAGTAGAATGGCGTCATAGATACCTATCTCTTTCCACAATTCTCCTTTGGAGGGTAGGGGATGACCAATCCATTGGTAATAGTCACTACATGAGGTGTGCCAGAGTTTGACTGAGGTTCCTTTGTGATACATTTCCCAGAGAGGAGTAGACAAAACGAGAGAGAGTTGTCCTTCCATACATGGATAGAAAGGTGAGAGGAAGCCGGGGCATTGTTCTTTGAAGGCTAGTCTCAACCCAAATCGCTTGGTAGAAGAAATGAGGCTAGATTTCAAGGGAACTGGGGTTTCAGAATGGAGCAGAGGCTTTCATTGGGCAATTAGATCTTTTACTTGTTTGGCAGCACTGTTGGGGTCCCTAGTAGAGCGTTGACACGTTTCGTAGCCATTAATGAGAATAAGAAAAAAGATCAGCAGAGGAAGGAAGAAAAAGAGAATGGCGTCGTGAGAAGAAGGAGAGCTAGAAAAAGAGTAATAAATAGAGGGGACTGAAATTATGAGATAAGGAATAATGGCGGGAAATGAGAAAGAATATTCAAAGACTCCTTTTTGGGAATCTAAAAAGACTCTTTGAATGGGGCAATGTTTAGGACATATGTGGAAAATCATAAAGCGTAATCGATTTCCTATGAAATAAGCGGCTCGGGCATTTAAAGTAAGTTGTTGTGAGTTGGAATATCATATGAGATATTAATTAAAAGATAACTGGTGCAAATTTAAAGGAGCGAATTGCAAGAAAATAGAAAGGTGACATGTGTCACTGTGGGAACAAATCAAGAAGAGATCAACCATTAAAGCAAAACTAGGAATTATTCAGGACAAGTAGTTCGTGAGAAGGAGTGAGAAGGAACATGTAGCGGCTAATGATGAGTATTTGTTACATAAAATGAATCAGTTGCAGATTTAAAGGAGCAGAGGACACGTGTCATGTTTTGGAGTTAGTGAGATATTAGTCGTTGGAGAAAAAGGTAGCACTAAGCAGGACGAGTAGTTTTGTAGATGACTATAAAATGAAGATTGGCCAAAGAAAAAGAACACACATCCAACACATATCAAAAGCCCTGAGCTTGTTTTATTTCCTTATCTTGTAGTTACGTATCTTTCCATTTCTAAGTCCAAATCTATTAGTTCATCCTCATTTCAATTCCGTTTTCTATATTAGGTTCAATTTTTGTTCTCATTAGGCGTAGCTTTAGTCATAATACTTGTTTTAGTTCGTACTTCATTCAATACAAAGTTATTTTAAATTTAGTGTCAATTTATATTCATTCGTCCTGCAAGTTTCATTTGTTTTAATTCAGAAGACACTTGAAAATTGTCGAAGTTCTCTTCATTTAAACAAAAAAATCGAACTAGTAATTTTTGCTTCGAGCTACATACAATTTGTCTTGACTAGAAATCAAGTCAAGCGCAATTTCAAATACAGTTGAACCCATTTGTCCTAGTACACCCACAATATCATTAAATCATGAATATAATTCAAGGCGAATGACAACAGATACAAAATTTCAAGATGATATCTTGAATCAAGAATTTTTATTACGCATTGATTGTAGTGCGAAAAAGTTGTTTTGTAAAAAGATGTAAAAAAATTTAGCATGTAATAGATTTTTCCCAGATGGCAAGCCATTTGATCTGTTTTTTATTTTCAAATCGAATGTATTAAAGGAGAAACTAATATCCTTCCTGATTTTTTTACTCAAAAATTCTTATAGGGATGAGCATCCATCATTATAGATCCCAATCTTAAAGAGGTGGTAACAATAATACAGGTAATACCTCCCAAGGTCGTGGTCGTGACGGTGTATCACCCTCACATGAAGCAGTAAATGAAGCACTCAAAGTACAATAAAGAGGACCATCACCCTCATTTTGGACATTACATGGTGCTCAAAGTACCATATATGCCTCAGTGGATGCTCTTCCACCTCCAGACATGATTGTCAAAAATGTCTCCAAATTAATTATTGCCTTTAATGAAGAGAATCTTAAATGGATCCAAGAGTCTCATAATTGTGCCATGAGATATATTTTTTCTGAAAAACATCATTTTTTCATAAAGTATGACATGTCTCGTATATTATACAAGAAAATATTAGCGAAAACTTTTTCTGTGATGTTCACTCACAATCTAGTAAATATAAAAAATTCACAATTTTAAATTACCTTCAGTAAGGTATTCATCAAAAAAGTCTTAAAGGCCACTTATTGTGGTTTTGATCCTAATTCCCCATGCCAATTAGAATTTAACAAGAACACTTATAGTGTTTATTATAATTACTGGGGCTACTTTGAAACTTGGAGTAAAGCTTTTTACTACCAGAAAAAAAAAAATGCCATACATGGTTCTTCATTATATTTGATCATATTGAGATCATTGACTTACCAAATTGGTTTTATCAATAGTGGGACAAATTTAGCCATGGAGAAGATATCTTTCCTAAAATTTTATGTAAAGTTTTCAACTTATATATGAAACTTTATTCTCAAATTAAGAGGTCGATCAAATTTGATGACGAGGACAACATTTCTTTTCTATAGAATTCAACCTCTTCAAATTGTGAATATATTAATAATCTTCACCGTTTTGCCAAGCAATTCCATTATAAATGGTGGAATGATTATCCCCTTGACAATCATGATACTAGCCATAAATGAAAAAATGGCTAAATATGAAAAATATTTGATCTTTCAATATCAAAATCAACAAAAAAATAAAAGTGGAGCATTGTCTTCTAACACTCCTCACCCTTTGAAAGATCTTAAAGATCAATTATCAAAAGATTATTCCCTATCTCTACAAGAAAGGAGGTTGAAAGCTATGATGAATTTGATACAACAATTTTATGAAGCTTTTGGACCTATTGACAATGTTATGCGAACTCATAGTTTTAAAATTTATGGATTCAATGCCAATTTATAAGATCTTGACAATTTAAAAGACACCAAAGATATTAATCTAAAAAATAATGGCATAGAAGATAATTTGGACGTTTGGGCGTTTGGGCAAAACTTGAGCGACTTTCTAATTTCTTGCTTTACTCAATCCAAATTTGAAAAAAGATTAAGACCAAATGAAGATCCTGCACATCAGCTCAAGTGACGTCATGAATGTTGTTTTTATGTTTAAGACGAAAGCACTTACACCAGTATTTTTTACTGTTCATTTTCTATTTTGTATTTTTTTTTGAAGTCCGTCTCTAAGGCCATCTCTCTCTATCTCCTTGTAATCTAAAATTAAAAGAAGAATCTCTCCTCTAGTTCTCCCTGTTCTCCGCCTTCTGCTCCTACTCCTGGGTTGATTTGGTTTTACTGTGCTTGCAATTTTTGAACTTCAAATGAATAAATCATATACTGTTTATTAAAATGTTGCAAAAATATGCCAAATTTGCAACAATCTGAATTCTGAGGTGATATGTAAATATGTGTTATTTGGACCATGGGTTTTGAGGCTTTAATCACCATAAACTAGACCGAGTGTAGTTCATTTTCATATAAGGCTTACATAGTCATAAGTTATTAAAAATCAATAATGGTTTTTGTAAGCTTATTTTGCCTCTAGATTCACTTTTTTATGATAATATTTTTTAAGGGACACTCGAATTAAATCAATTAATAGGTTCGGTTGCCATTAGAAAAATAAAATAAACACTTGACAGATGTTACTGTTCTCTTAAATAAAATTTTTGAATTTAATTTTTGTAATAATACTCTATTTTAATATTAACGATATAAATGAGTAGTAGAAATTGAAGTCTTAAACCATCACATTCAAAAAAAGACATCACATAATAAATACCCTTCTAATTATAAGCAAAATATGATTCCCTAACACAAGATGTGTAATATAAAGAGTTAATTAATTATTATTTCTATTTGAAATTTTTGTAGAAGTATTGGTTCCATCGCTATGATTTTTAAAGACAAAATTTTTATTTTTAAATCTAAAAATTAGTCATGATAGATTTGCCTTTATTTATGATAGTCTTATTTACTTAAATTTTGGCTTGTAAATTTTAACATTCTATTAATTTTCAATACATAAATTTGTTTTTAATAAAATTAATACTTTTGAAATCTACTCGTCAAGATCTATATTAAATCTAAAATTATGTAAAAAATAATAAAATTTAAAAAATTGACAAATTCTTTATTTATTTTGAACAGATAAATTTCTTAGTTTAAAAAAAAGTAAGAAATTTCTCTACTTTTCTTTATTTTTCTCGATTTTAAAACTATTTTTTATTTTCAAAATATCAAGAAATTTTTTAGTTTAGAGTTTCTTTGTTTTAAAACTAATTTCTCAATTTCAAAACTGTGAAATTTCTCATTAAATTTGTTCAATTTTAAAATTTAATTTATTAGTTTTAAGCTAAGAAACCTCTCAACGGCTATAGTTATTTTTATTTATAAAGAAGCAAAAATTATTATCAATCAAATGTGGTTGAGAACTAAACAATTAATGTTAAATGTTTAAGTGGAATTAAGGATATATTAGGCAGATATAATGGAACTTGGATTTGAAAACAAATAGACATACAATAAATTCTTTTATGATTTTAGATATGAAATGATGAAATATATTGACTTTTTCAAGGATTTATAGCTGTTGGAATATTAAATTAATTAGATTGATTTTATTCTAATTTGATTTTTCTTTATTGTTTATCCCTATTCGCCTATAAATAGGCCATATATTGTACAGTTTCTATAGATAGAAAATATACAATTATTTTTCTCTTCTCAATTTCTTCATGGTATCAGAGCTACGTTCTTGTAGCCAATAGTATTTTTTTCCGGCGTCGTCGCGGTGATGGGCACCACCGGCCACATCACTGCGACGACACAGGGTGTCGCCACCTCCGCCATCTCCGCCCAGTCACGGCACCACCAGCCATTTTCGCCGCCTTCGCGTCGCCGCCACTTGCCATCGCTGCCGGAAGCTCCGCTGCTAAGGCCGAAACCCTCGCGTCACGACGCCACCACCAAACGCACACCAACGCTACAGCCCACAGCGTCGCCGCCGTCGCCCACAGCCTATAGCGCCGCCGCCCTCGCCGCCGCTGCTGCAAACTCGCCGTTGTCCGCCGGATCTGGTAGTCCACCGCCTTCATCGTCTTCCGGGCCATATTGCTCTACCGTTTACTACGCCGGAGCTTCTAGTCCTGCGCCTGACACCCTCGCGAGCAATAGTTCACCGTCCCACACGCCGAGCACCTCCGAAACTCGTTCCGCCGG
>JAOTRH010123985.1:0-14626 GCA_034768845.1 Heliamphora exappendiculata
TATCTTTTAGAATAAAGTGAGAGTTAGAAAAAAGTATTCTAATAATTAGTGTTTTAATTTAATTTTTGATTTTTTAACTTTTTCACCAAACGAGTTATGCTAATTTTTTTACGTTTGTAGTAAAAAAAAAGTTAAAAATCCATGAGTTGGACTCATTGGGAAAAAAATGTCAAACAACTCCTAATTTGGTGTATTATCTATGAGATCAGGATTTTTGGTAGTAAATTGCTTAGAGTAGATTATATTCTTTGCATTATTGCCATCTCAGAGTGACAAATCCTTCCTGGAGACTTTTACAATATGCATGCATCTAATTGAAAAAGATACCGTTTGAACCAACGTTCTTTTAGGTCTACTCCTCGCTTTAGTAGTTCTATTACCTAAGATCTTGTTACTTTTCTTTACTACTGCATCAACTGAACTACGTTGTATGTGTACTCCAAATTACCTTAATTTATTTTCTCTCCATTTATCTTTAATTGGTGCGACCTTCACTATTCCACGAATATTTTCATTCATAATTTTATCTTTTTCAGTCTACAACTCATTCGCCTTAACTTTCTCATTTTAGCAACACTCATTTTATTTGTGTTATATTTTTTAGTAGTCCAACAGTCCCCATGTAGAATCGCTGGTTTAACAATTGTCCTATAAAATTTTTATTTGAATCCTATAGGTATTTGTCAATCACATACAACGCCAAAAGCACTCATCCACTTGAGCCAACCAACTTTGATTGTATGGGTTACTTCATTTGCAATCTCTCATCTTTGTTGATAATCGAATTCAGATAATGAAAATATTCACTTTTAGGTATATCTTGATTTTGAATCTTTAATTCTTCACTATTAATACTTCTATTACTACGAAAATTATATTTCATGTATTCAATTTTGTTCTTATTTATTCAAAACATTTTTGATTTTAATGCTCGTCTCCACATTTCTTACTTAGAAACATGCCTAGGCTTGTAAAATTGTAAAAAGCTCTATTGCTTCAAATTAATCCCAATCTAGCATCAAATAATTATGCTTATTTTAGTCTATTCGAAATGTGGAATAAAAGCAAGCTAAAAATTAGACAAACATGAAAAAATACAACATTTAGGACTGGGAGGAAGACTCTTATAGTCTGAGTATGTCTTACTTCACCCAATACTCTCACCTACAAATAAATTAATGTGTGAAATAAGATGCCAAAATTTTAATCGTGGTTAAATACTTGTGTATTTTTAATACCTTCATTGTATTTTCCATTTTTCTATAATCTATTTGTATTTTCTGATTTATTGATTACATAAGCATTGGAGCCGGTTGAATCGTGGTTGAATCAGTGAACTGGTGAACAGGTCCATTATTAGCTTAATTTAGCTTATTTTTTGTCCCTTTTTTTTGTGAAGAGTTTCGTAACATATGGATAGATAAGTAGAGGTTTTAGAGAGGCATAGAGATCCCTGGGTTGTATATCATATGTACGTTAATGGATTATTTTGTGTCCGTTAATGGGTTTGTTATCTACATTTCTTACCAAGGGAAGACCTTAGGCTACACGACGATTGAGTGAGGGATATTTTAATACCTATTCCACATCGGTGGGAAATGAAAAATTAGTCTCATATATATATATATATATATATATATATATATGAAGCTAATACTTTTTATAACTTGAGTTTAAATTTTTAAACTATGTTGATAAGCTTTTTATTCATCTCTTCTCTGACTTTTTAAACGGATTATACTTCTTCATGCAGTGGTCCATCCAGGTTTGATTGGGATCGAGATGCTCAAGCTTGGATTTATAGGCGGACTAAAGGAAATTTGCGTGAAGTTTTGGAAAGCGAGTTGGAGCATTTGTGTGGTCAATCCATCAATCTTTCTTAAAATCTTGCAACCAACAGGCACACTGTGCAATGTTTCTTCTTGGAGTTTCACATTAGAGGTTTGTGATTTGGTCATTGACTGGGCTATCATGTTGATCCTTTTCATTAACCGTCAATTCTAAGATTCTAACTTAACCCGAATCTTGAATTCCATCGTGGTCTTTTACACTACAATATTTCCACAGCTATTGAAATCTATTGGAAATAAACAATACGCATCTTTCTCCATGTTGTAAAACTCCATAAGCAGAGCTAGTGGTGAAATGATAAAGAGGTAAATTTGTTCTTGCCTTGTTTTCCCTTTTAAGAGCATCTCAATGAGGTGCTACTATGGTTGTCGAAGCCAAAAATTATGTACCATTGCCAAGATTAGGGCAAATCTGTCTTTCTATATCGGCAAATCTGTCTTTCTATATCTCTCATAGTTGAATTTATAGATAGCATTTTTACCTGGCATTTTGTGAGGAAGATAAAAGAAATTACATTTGCATCATTAGAATGGTAAAATTAAGCAAATTACTTGAGTTTGGTTCACTTTCGGCCTCAGCTTGTTCTATAAACAAGTCAAGCTTAAAACATATTTTTTAGTTAATTAATTTTTTGAGTTTAGCTCAATACTTCTATTGTTCACTGATGGATCAAAGATAAAAGTTAATTTTTAAAAGTTTTCTTTTACCACTTTATATATAGTATATGTCTTTTAAATTTTCGTTCTGAACTGCCAAGGTTGGACATTTATCTTTCCAAATGCAATATACGTCTAGTTTGTTTTCAACTTAAAACCAACTCATTAATTTTTTTTGGCTTAAAGCCACAAAGGAAAAACAAAGTGAATTCATTTAGAAATGAAAGTTTATTAGCAGTGCAAGTTTATTGTCTTTTAACTTTTAATCTTTTAATTTTTTTTTAACTTTTTAACTAAAATACTTTTACACCTTAAAAAATATATTAGGACCCTTATTATATACATTTAATTATTTTTGTAAAAATTAAAATTTTAAATCCTATTTGTCAATATTTATAAAAAAAATGTATTAAATATGAAATTATATAAAATTAAAAAAAATAAATAAAATATTTCATAAAACCTTTGAGCTACTTTAAACCACTATATCATGACTTATTATTTTTTTGCAACTTTAAATTACTTAAAGTCATGATTTATTGGCTTATTATCTTTTTGCTTAAAGTCACTAAAAAATACTTAATTTCAATCTTAATGGTAGCACTTCTCAAATGATATAACATTTTTTGGGACTTAGAAAATACCAAAAAGTACATTGGAAGTATTGAACCAACCACTAGATTTAGGGATAGAATGATCAAGAGCAAATATTTAATGCTCTTGGAGCAAGCTTAAGTGGTGCTTCAACTTTATAATTATTGATATGTTTAGTTAGACCTATTACTTTTGTGTTATTATTTTATTTAACATGTAAAGATGTGTTATTTAATAATTTAAATAAGCATTGAATAATTATTCAATGATCAAATGGTATAAAATTTGTTGTGGCTTAGAAAATACGGAGAAATACATCGAACTAACCACTAGATTTAGTGATAGAATCAAAACTCAGCTGGTAGAATCACAAATTCAATTCTGAATGCTGAGCAGAACCATGGTATCCTTCATGTTGTCTTATGATCACAATGGGAGGAATATAGCTTTTGCCATTTTTTTGGAGGAACCGCCATAATCTTCTCCAAGACATCTCCGTGCTCTCTAACGACCCTCAGGAGCTCGAATTGATTTCGATTCCCGATGAAGCTTTTAATCTTGACTTGCTTGAGACTAAGCAGATTGAAATAAATCAATCTATTAAGAGCTTCGCCGATAATCTCTTCTGAAAGATAGAGCAGTATTAGCGGTAATTCTTAGAAATTAGATGCATTCATATGCTCGTGTCGTTGGAAGACAACAAGACGCTTACATCTTCACTTATTTTGAAGGGATCATCCACCGTTAATTCGTGGAGGTTGGGAGAATACTCTAGCAAGGTAGTTATATCGAGTAGATCTACGAAAAAATAGGACCTTTTGTGTCGGCTATTTGCTGTCGCTAATAGTGTATTTAAAATGATGACAAAATTGTCGATACTTATTTTAAAATGATGATAATATTTTATTAAATAAGTATTCAAAATGTAGTAACATTAACATATTCAAAATAAGTATTTGATATGCTATGGAAAAAAAAAAGCTCAATTCTACAAGAATTGCGATAAGTATATTAAATACAAGCTTTTTGAAATGAGTATTTGATATGCTATAAAAAAAAAAAATTGAACATGTTACTATCGCCACATTTTGAATATTTATCAAATACAAAATATTTTGATAATTTCAAATAGAAACTATGAATAGTTTCTCTTCATAGCATATCAAATGTAAAATAAGCTTAGAAACTCAATTAATGTGATACAAGAATTGTCAATAGTTATTAAATTTTATTTCAAAAAATAAGTTAGAGTGTATAGAATGTATAAAAAAAATTTTGTTTAAAAAAAAAAATTAGTAGACTTTATAGAGATACAAAATAGTTTAACTTATTCCAAATCAAAGTTTATTGACTTTTTTTTATATATTTACTATACAAATTGTCATCATTTGAACAAATTATTATATCTTTTAAACTCGTTTTTTAGTAAAATTTATTATTTTTTAATTTTTTTACTTTTTTACTTTTTTTAATTTTTTTAATTAGAATGAGTCTGTATATGATTCAAAAAAATATAAATTATCAATGAAATAAGACTCGAGTTACTCGAGCTTAAGATTCGAGTGAATAGCTCGAGTAAACCGTGCAAGCACACGATTCAAAAGTTACCACACGGTGCTCGGCTTAACCTATGCGACATCCCAGCTTACAAGAACTAGGGTCTCGACTGTCGTAATGGAGTCTGAAAAACTATGATCATCAATTTTACATCAACTACTCGAGCAGATGACTCGAGCGAAAGACTTGTGTATGGCTCGGGTGAACAGCTCAAATAAGTGGTATGACTATTGACGACAAGCAGATGATTCGAGGAGATCAATTACCCAAATGACAAGTCAGAGTAACTCAATAATTGAGCCACTCGATAGTCAAGTTACTCGAAGGACCCAAGTAGCTCGAATTAATCCGAGTCTATCAAAGTCATGCAGTTCGCGGAGGCAAATAAATCACTATGCCGAGTGGATCAAAGGGACACAAGAGGCATGAGTGGCCTAATGATCAGAAGGTTCAATGGGTTTGGGATACTCGAACAAGGGAAGGTCGAGTAACTTAGACTAAAGTCACTCGATTTTAAGTCACTCGAGTAAGGCCATATCTATCTCATTAATGAGACACTGGCGTAATACAGTATTCAGAATGTTCGAGCAACCAAAGGTGACCTGCTCGAGCCGTGCTGAGCCGAGCCACTAAGGTCGCTGCCAATAGCTTGGATACCTGGTATAACTATTTACTGGTTAAAGTAAACAACGTTCCATAGGACAGACTATAGAATGTAGCTCTGATTACAGATGAAGACATTCCACAGCACAGACTATGAAGTATAGCACAGACTATGACAGTAGCTCTGACTACTTAACTATATTTCCATGGCACAAACCATGGAGACAGCACAGACTGTATTATTGCCATGACATAGGTCATAAAGATAGCACAGACTGTAACGTAGCTCTGACTACCTAACAAAAAGATATAGTACCGACTATGCGGCTCAGCACAGACTGAATAGCCAAACATATATAGCACAGATTATATGATTATAGATTCATCTGAGAATCGAAAGACACTCCTAGAGACAATGAAGACAGTGGCAGTACAATCCTGCATGAGACGTTGGTAGACATGTGGTTTGGTGGCTAAGAAAAATGGCTTGTCGAGCTACATGACCCTCCCACTCGAGTCATTCGGGTGACCCTGATTCACTCGACCCCGAGTGGGTTGGGTCGCTGAACCTGAGTGGGTCAGGTGACTCACAGGGAGTCTAGTGACCGACCTAGTTGAGTTGAAATAGAATACTACTTGGTCGATTATTGGGGTAGAATCTCTTGATTCCTCGAAGATCACATTTCATGATCTGATTAGATCTTTTGAAAAGTCCTATTCGAATCTTAACATAGTTTCTCTGAGTGTTATAAATAGGATAGATAGTCATGCTTTCGGATCAATAAGATTTTGATAGCTGAATACGTTCATACTACCGGTATTCCAAACTCAGCTAACCTTCTCCTTCACCCAAGCTCGTCTTTCTTCGTTCTGTGTTTTCTGATCACGTTTGTATATTTCACCTCTCCGTATTTATTTTTTACTTGTTTAATTTAAAGAACCCTACAAAGTCTAAAATAAAAAATTTAGTAAAAAATCATAATATACCAAACAAAACCAAGAAATTAGTTTTCAAAAGCAAGCAAATAGCAAAGTGGCGTGCACAAGCGGTGCATGGTTGGCGGTGTCTCTAGCCATATTGAAATGCAAATTAGGGCAAAAAGAAAGAAAGCAAACAGACGCAAAGAGAGGCAGACGAAAAAGAGAGACCAAAACGTCGACGTTTTGATGAATTTTTTAAGGGCAAATTGGGAATTTCATCAAGGACGATAATGGGAGGATTTGCAATTTATATATATATATATATACGAAAATTTAATCTTTAATCATTTTAACTTTGACTTTAGTTATAATAATTTTAACTGGGTCGTAACTAGGTATAATTCGTGCTTAAAAACACTACTAATATTTTTTAAAAATCTTTCAGTGGTTTTTAATAACGACTTAAATTATAAGGGATAAAAAATATAAAAAAATAATAATAGTAGATTAATAAATTGTTTAAATACTCAAATTAAATAATAACAAATTAATTAAAAAATATACAATTATCACATCCTAATTGATAGTTATACTTGAATTAAATAATAACCGATCAAAAAGACAAAAATTCCAATAAATTTTATCTCACCGTGAATTATTTAGAAAGAATAAAAAACTTTAGATTAATAAATACATATCACATCAACCATTGTAATTTGTTATATAATTTATTTTAATTCTAAATTTTGATTATTTTAATTTTAATATTTAATTATACAAATTTAATATGCAGGTGCACACCATAGCTTTTCCCCTCTGTTTTAGTAGCTTTTTTCTAAAAAATTCACTTTATGTCGAGCTATTTGTTATAAATGAAAATAAATTTAATCTTTTAACCTTATTTTAAATGAAAAAAATATATATTTTATGTAGTGATTGGATACGTTTTAATTAATTTGTTTATCTTAATTATTCGAATCACTTAAAATTTTTCTTAATTATCTAAACCAGGTCATAATGTGATTATGGTTGATATATGTCGTATATGCTTGTGTTGTTTATAAGTAGATCCAAAATTTTAATTTAGTGATTAAATTTAAAAATTTGGAGATATGAGAATTTTATTCCTAACTTAATTTAAATTTTAATATGAAAATTTTATTAATAAATATACATAACAAAATTTCATTCACACATAATTATTGGGTGGGCCCCACCATGGTAGCTTGTAGGAGAAGCTTGAGATTTAAAATCCCAAGGAAGCCCCTTCCCCCATTCCCGTCGGCATCCCCCAGCGGGCCACACCTCCCTTCTCTCTCTCTCTCTCTCTCTCTCTCTCTCTCTCTCTCTTCTTTTTTTTTTTTATACCCTCCATGAAAGAATTCAAGTTCTTCTCTTTTTCTCTCTAAAAATTAGAAGTCCTAGCCATGGATTTTGATAACTTCAAAAATAAAAGCTTGATCTACGCAACAAGAGCAACGTATCTACCAAACGAATGTTGACTTTTGCCAAAATTAGGTCTCCGTAGGTATGAGATTTTTGGAGTTTTTGATTTTGCAAGTAAGATTTTTAATTAAACTTGAACATTTGGGATATATATATATATATGATATTGTTCTATATTACTTGAGTTTGCCTTAAATTTTGAAAATTTTAATTTAAAACACTAATTTCTTGAAACCATGGGTGGATTTACATAAATCTCGAGGAACACTTGAAATTAATGAAGTTAGTTGCTATAAACGATTTATCGCATGTTTTGCCATTTGGTTGTGAGATTTGAGAAAATGGATGGAAAACCCAAAATTTTATTAGTTGGAGATGGATTTTGATGAGAATGGAATTGATTTGTGATTTAAAGCAAATTTATGATAATGTTGAATTATTTATGTAAATTCGGAATTGTTAAATTAGCTAATTATGAGGATTTGATGCTTATGGATTAAATGGACTTCATTAGATTATTTGATTGTGTTATACAATATGGAAATAGTTCAATTAATGTACCAAGATAACGCGTGGAATTAATTTGAATTTGACCAAACTCTACGGTATTTGAAAACTTGCGTAACATCAGATGTCTTACTTATTGGGTTAATAACCGTAAAAGTGTTCACGAGTGCCTTCTATTCACTGATTCTATGTAAGAATCGTAAAAGAGTGTAGTTGTTGGGAAATATTATAAAATTTGTGATTACATATCGGGTTTTGAGTGGCCTGGTCGAGGGTAATTGTACAAAAATTTATAATTACTGTATTGAGTCGGTACCTAATTGAAATCATAGACTTTAATTCATTAAAAATTCAAACCAAAACATTCGACGTTCAAATGTACTTCTAATGTACATTTAAAAGATATATTTTTATGCATTAAATTTGAATGTGAAATGATCTCTCAATATATGTTTGATAAGTCTAATTCACAACAAGTCACAAGGTAGAAAGAGAATGTAGAATGTATCTCTCTAGACATAAGTTTACAATTCAATAACTTAGTATATTGTCTAAGTAATATTACTTCTTTATACAGAGATTTTAAAACATAACAAATGATTAAGATTAAACTAAATGTTCAATATCCAACGGCTGAAGAAATTCTAAACGCTTTCTAAAAACTTCTTACCACTTTTCAAAAATAATTTAGAAGTTTTTATGAATAA
Source organism: Heliamphora exappendiculata (assembly GCA_034768845.1). NCBI lineage: Eukaryota > Viridiplantae > Streptophyta > Magnoliopsida > Ericales > Sarraceniaceae > Heliamphora > Heliamphora exappendiculata. Next base: position 8,843 of record JAOTRH010123985.1, read on the forward strand.
TCTTTACAGGAACATATGATATTTACAAATGACGCATAATTTCTAAATTTTTTTAGATTTTGTTTTTGAAAATTTTCACAAACCTTTAACTCCTTACTTCTTTTAAAGAGTTCTAGAAAATTTTGGTAGGACATGAGCTCGATATTCACTTCATAATTAACAATTTATTTTATTTTTTGGGTTTTTATTATATTTTTTTTTGTTGTAAAAAGTCTCAACAAGACGTTCCTTAATTATAATTCTATATAACATAATACATCGACGATGACGGTAAATTAAAAACACTCAATTATTTAATTTTAGTAATTTAAAAATAAAATAAAAAATAATATTAAAGATTATTTGATTAGCCAATTTTATGGCACTTAATTAAAAATATAATTTTATTATTTTGAAATATTAAAGGTGGAGAACGAGTGCATTTTTTAGAAAATATATTTTTGTGCGTTAGATTTGAATATGGAATGATCTCAGCTATTTATTCAAAATATATATTTAGGAGATAATATTTTTAAAAATCTCATTTGTTTTAGTATATAGATAGTTTGGGATGTTAAAGATGGAGAGAGAATGTAATTTTTAAAAGATGCATTTTTACGTATTGAATTTGAATATGGAATGATGTTAATCAATTATTCAAAATAAATGTTTCAGAAAAAATATATTTTTGAAAAACCTCCCTTACTTTGTTGTATAGATATCAACTTGGAGTTATATGTAAGGCTTTGATTTTTTTTTTTTTTTGAGTGATTCAGCACTTGAAATTATAATTGCAAGTCCACAATAAATAATTATTGGCTGTCTCACAGGGTACATTGGACAAATAAGTATACACTCTTTCAGCCACGTTTAACATTTTAGCTATTTGATAATGAGTTTGGCATAAAATACATTACTTTAAACCTATTATTTAATGGCTGAGATGTTAAAAGTGACTAAAAAAGTGACGGAGGAGAGTGCCTATAGACTTATTCTATAGCGACAGAATGTTTGAAATAATATGTTTTGGCTTATTTGCTGTAATTTTATTAGTATTCTAAAAAAATTAGTCTGGATTTTTTTTGTCATTTCGTTTTGAAAAAATGAAACTACAAAGTATAATTATTTTGATTAAAGTTTTAAAAAATTTATTAAAAAACAAAAAAAAGTTTTAAAATGATTTTTTTTGTCTTATTCGATTTTTTTATTTGGTGGTCATTTTTTTTACTTTTATAACTTTTTGTCACAAGATTAAGCTAAAATATATTATTGTTTGAACTAACGTAATTTTTTTTAAGAAAATAAAAAAATTATATAAAAATATTGTTAGAAAAAATGAGTTTTGAGTAAAATTAAAACATGATTTTTAACTAACTTTAAGATAAATCTTTGAATTAAATTAATCTTTTTAAATGATTCTAAATTTTAATTTGTTTATTTCTATGAGTAGAATAATCATGAATTTTGTGGCATTCAAAACCATTAATAATTAAATGAAAAATTAATTCTAAAAGTGTGCTATTGAAATTAATAAAATGCTGATAACTTGCTTCCATCCCACATTAGTTGGAAGATGATTAGGACCTTATAAAGTGGGGAAGGGGTGTGCTCCTTGCGGTATTCAATTTTGTGTAAGGGGAGGATCTACCCAACGGTGAGTTCGACATAAACTCCATACGCACACACCGTCCAATTGATCGACTGATCGTGCTGGATCAAGCTCGAGTCCATAGACTGCACGCTGGGGGTTCGGGTCGACACTTATATTTTTGTAAAAAGTTTATTTATTTAAAATTTAAAATTTTAAATATAAATTATTTAAATTAATATTTAAGTTACCGTTTAGACCATTAGAGTCAGAACGGGTAGGTCTGCGACCGTTGAAGGGTTTGCGCCTGTTGAAATGGGCTAACTGCCAAGCCAAAAATTCGTGTCTGTTCGATTTAAACCGAACAATCACCTGCAGCGCCTATTTCAAGGCTGCCGCAGATCCCATTTTTGACATCCAAATTCCAACCTCCATTACTATAACTCTGCTTCTGCATTTTCACTCATAGTTCTTTAGAAAGTTCGACCACACTGAGGTTCACCGTGTGCGCAAATTGCTATGCTTCCTTTGCACACGGCAATCGTTTTATCTTGGAGGTAGATGTCCCATTCAACGCAAGCACTAAGGCAGGATGCAATCTGTCTTAAGTAGACAACGTTCAATATTGGGCTCTTAGTGATAAATCTCTCATAAAAATATCATTTTTCATTAAGTCCAAACAATTTTTTTTAGTAGCTTAAGTCCCTATTTTTTTTCTTTTAATGCATGAAATAATTTATTCACTTTTTAAAAATTCTTGCCGACACCATTTTAATTGGGACGCTATGAATAAAAATTGGATCCATTAACGATCTCATTCCTCATCATTAACGAAGCATCAAACTAAATAATTTGCTAATTTATTTTAATTCGTCGACTTAGCATCAATTCGCACCAACTCATGCCATTTATGTGGTGAAGAGTTCATAAGTTAGAGAGTGTTGAGTGAAAAAACTAATAAGAGTTAATTAATTGCGTATTATATTTTTTAACTAGTGATCATTTCAACCCAACTCGTTTCGAAAATATATTAGTTGCTATGTGAGAATATATAGATTGTAAATATATTTTTAATATATTTTTTTAACTTCATATGTGGGAATATATGATGAATTTTAATCTCTTTTATATATTTGTAATTGTATGAGTTTTATAATTTATAATAAATAAAATAGAATATAATTTTAATTGCTAGTACTATAGATTGTAAATATATTTTTAAATAAGTATGTATTGTAGTTAGAAATAATTTTTTAATTATGTTTTTGTTGTTATTGTTATTATTATTATAGAATAACTATTACTTTTTTAGTTGGTCTTTTATCTATTGAGATTTTTAGTCATAAATTCTTAAAAAATTAAAATCAACTGATTTAAGCTACTAAACGAAAATCTACGTTGGTTATAATTCACAATAACAAACACAAAATAAACAAGAACAACCAAGAATCAAAACGTTTCGGACATTCTCTAATGTATCTGTTGTGACTTCAATCTGAGTCTCTCATCGTCTTTTTATACTCTCTGATTAATTTCTAAACTGAACCTTACTCTCGTATATAAAATGTTTTGGATATTTTCTAAGGTTTATATGAATCATAAAACTCTTATATATGAAGTCACATAGCAGGGCTGATCATTCATTTGATAGAATAAAGCAATTGTTTTGGGTTTCTAATTTTTGGTAAGAAAAATAGGATCTCAAAATTTGTAATACCTTTTATTATATTTTTTATAATATTAAAAAATCAAAATCTAATTAAAAATAAGGATCCAGTTCAAAGAAATCTAAATATAAACCTAAAACAATATATATTAAACTAAAAGGTCCCACTTCCAACAAAAACCCAAATCCAAACCCATCTTTATCAAATTTGCCCTAAATTTAAAACTCATCTGGCTCTCTAAAACACAGCCTCTTTCGAAACAGGCACTCTTCATCTTCCTCCGAAACACAGCTGACGGCGACGAGCGAGTCGCGGCACAGGCACATAGGCTCTTCCGAAACGCAGCCAACGGTGACGAGCTCAACGGCGACGGTGACGGCGACCGTTGTCGTCTTCATCTTCCTCCGTTCCGGCGTTCTGCTGTTTTCGGCTCTTCCAGATCCAGTCTTCCTCAGATTTCAATTGCTCTCCATCTCCGGCTCTCCAAAGGTAATTTATTCTCATTTTATGATTTATCAGTTCTTCTCATTTTTTAATTTTATGTTCTGTCATTTTTTAATTCTCATTTTATGTTCCGTCATTTAATGCGTACTGATATTCTCATTTTATCCGTTCTTCTCTTTTTTTTATTTTTTATGTTATGTTATTTTTTTAATTCTATTTGTTGTTTGGATTATGCAACTATTTTTTTTATTTACATGAATGCTACATAATTTGAGTTTAATTTTTAGGAATTAATAAATTTTTTTATGTTAATTTGCAAAATTTATTTTTATTTTCTCATATATATTTTTTTATTTGCAGAATTTAAAAAAAATGCCTCCTAAAAAGTATTTGTGAAAAATAAAAATAAAAAATAAAAGAATTAATTCATCTTAAGTGGAAGCTCTTAAAATTTTTTTTATAATAAAAAATAAGAAAAGAATTTAAATTATTGGTTCAATTTATTTATTTTATTGTAATATTGTAATTTTTTTATTTAATATTATTTTAATTATAATTTAAATATTAATAAAATATAAATCAGCATCACAGTTATATCTTATTAAATTTTTATAATAATTTTTTAAAAATTTATAAATATAAAAATATATAAATCCCCTTTTAAGAATCTACTGAGCTGATTGGTCGGGATTAACCCTGCCACCTGGGTCAAAAATTAACAAAAATTAACTTTAACACCGCACAAGCAAATCGCTCTAGCGATCACTAATCTATGAACAACCTTTTGAAAAAAAGAAAAGTAATAATAATATGAGCAATTTTTAAATAAATAAAAACAAAGAAGGTAGAAAACCGAACATTATCTACCGTGTTAAATATATATATTTTTATTTTTAGAAATTAGTTTTAAGAAAATAATTTTAGAGTTTACTATCTTTAGGTTACCAAATCACTTAAATCGCAAGTTAAAATTATTAAAATTTTTTACTTGAACTCATTAATTTTAATAATTAGTACTTTAACAGTGATTTGTTTAAAAAAACTTCACCCGATAAAAATGAATAAATTAAAATTTTTTCCCCTACACTCTCTCGATCCAACCCCACGCATTCTAGCAGCAGCTGATACTGGAATTATTAGCGTACTTGCTGCATCAGCAAAGAATCAGAAGCTGGCCCTCCATTTCAAGAATCATGGCGGAGCCCTCCAAACAGCTTATATAGATCAGTTTATTGTATATTTTATCAGTAATACTATACGTCTCTTCAAGTAAATAAAAAAAATATATATATATAATACGGACCTTAACCCGGTAGGAGTATTAAAGGCCTGGAAGGGGTCCGACTATGGATAGAACACCTCGGCCCATCACGAGAGCTTGCCACGGGCCGACCTACCCGAGCCAACAATGGCCTACGTTTCGGTCCTGTTATTGCATTAAGTGCTCAAACAAATATAATTTACAAAATATCCGTACAATATATATACTAGTAATTATTTGTACCTAAAAACACTTTTTATATATATATATATTTGGTATCACACACTTACAAAATTCAGTTATAATAAATTAATAAAAAATAACAATAATCCTCGAGCAATTTAAAATTTCACACATAAGAATATTATTCTGTTCAACAAAAGTAAATATACGCACTTTAAAATGACACATATATAGCGAATTACAATGGAACTACTTTCAATAAAAAAAATATTTATAAATTAGTAGCATAGCTGAAAAATTGTTTCACTTTATCAAATTTTAGTGCCTTAAAAAAATTGATCAGCATAATCTAGTATTTCTTACACAGATCAATGACAAAACACAATAAAAATATAATAATTTTTTTCCTCATTTCTGATTAGTGACCAAACACAAAATAAACACCTACGTAACCAAAGCTCAAAATTTTGATCAAATATGGGAGATGAACTCAACTAAAACAATTTAATTTAAATTTAACTAATTAATACAATTTGAAGTAAAGTAAAATGACCAACTTGAATGGAAACCCATTAGGGAACCAAAAGTATTTTGAAAATATATATTTAATTAAAGATAAAAAGAGATTTTGAATTTGAAATAAAAAAATGTCAAATTTAAAA
>JAOTRH010123996.1:0-14625 GCA_034768845.1 Heliamphora exappendiculata
GTTAGCCAAATAAAATTGAGTTTTGGTGAAAGAGATTTAGGGTTTTAAATTCACCACTAGTCATGTAACATGTGATTCTTGTACTAATTTTAAAATTTAATTCACTAACATAGTTGTGATTATTTTAACAAGAAGTTAAAATAGCATCTTAATAATAATCATGCATTCGTGAATTGGGTTGATCTATTATCGATTAGAACGAATTGTCTATGCTAAATTAATTCATAGCACAACCTAGCTTTTCTAAGCATGACTCATTCTAATTCATAAAAACATATAACTGAAAATCATTGTATGATATTGTGTTTATAATTATAGAAAATAAATACAAATGCATTATATTTAAGTAAGTGAGAATAACAATTACCATGTAAAATTAATCACAAAATAAAAATACACAAATCCCTAGAATTTAGGAAGTCAATTTAATGTTTGTATAACTTCAAGTATAATGAGAATTTGTTTTTTCACAATCAAGCATAATGAGAACTTTTTTTTTCCTCACAATTAATTGATATAAATCTAAACATTCATTAAGTACAAAAAATTAATAAAATATGTCTACAATAAGTTAATTGAAGGGGGGATGGGTCGAAATACAGACCTAAACCCATCAGAAGTATCGAAGGCCCGGAAAGGGGTTCGACTATGGAGAGATCACCTCAGCCCATCATGAGGGGCCACTATAGGCCGACCTCCCCAAACTGACAATGGCTTACGGTTCGGTCTTGATTATTGCATTAAATGTTCTGACGTCGCATTTAATACGACATAATCGTGGTCAGAGCAGCATTAAATGCGATTAGACCGAGCGTCTCTTGTCATCGAGTGCCTTGAAACCTTGGGGGGTGCATTTAGTGTGGTGAGCTCGACCTAGAGGACGGCCGAGACAAAGTTATTTATGGCGATGTGACTGCGGGGGATAGCAGTCACTACCGGTTAGAGGCAGAGGTGGCCACTTTGAGGAGAAGTTTGACAGGAAAAGTAATCATGAGAATTGAGGAGAGAGACTGGATTTTCTACGCTATAAAAGGGGGATGATGACCAGTCTAGAGGTATGTTCATTCTTGTTTTCTCCAAAACACTGATAAAACCTGCTCGTATGCAATACTTATTATTTGAAGACCCTTCCTAACTTGACCATCAAAGCGGCCTCCGGTGAGACGACGTCGGGTAGCTCATGTTTGTTCATTTTTTACAGATCAGTCAGTAGGAGGACGCGGTCGAGCTGGGTTCAATCCATCAAACAAATATAATCTACGGGGCACCCCCGTATATTTGGCGTCGTTTGTGGGAATCTAGTTAAGAACAGATCGCAAAGCTGCCAATGGCGACACCTTCAAAGATGCCCACTATACTCGACGAGTACGCTACATCGTGCGTTGCGGAAAGGCGTAGAGAGAAAATAAGGGAGGGAAAAAGTCCCCTGCATGGAACGGCTAGGATTCTCAAGCATGATCTTACCAAAGAATTCGCGCTCCATGCAATGGGGCAAGAAATCCTTAGGCTCCACTCCACCTTGAAGAGTCATGGCCAGGACCACCAGACCCAAATGGGAAGTTCCCACACCGGGGAACCAAAGTTATCCAGACTAAGAGGCAAGGAAGGAAGGGAAGCAGCCAACCTGGATTTGGGTCAAATTCTCAAGGAGTTTACCAAGCAAGGGGCGGGGTCAAGTACAGAAGGAAGCAACTACACTCCGAAGAAGTCTAGATAGGACAAAGATCCACCGCGAGGGCGCGAGGAAGCAATATCAGCATATTATACCACGGTCGAACCGAGCAAAGTTTGGGAAGGAGCGATCACCATGCATTCACCGAACGAATAGACCGGACCGACCCACCCCACAGTTTCTCATTATTGAGGTTTAAATCTTACGACGGTCGTTCTGATCCGCACACCCATATCAGCCATTATAGGCAGATGATGATGTTGTAGAGCGAAAATGACGCCCTCATGTGCAAGGTGTTCCCGTCCAACTTGGGAGAGGCCGGTCTACGGTGGTTTGACCGTCTCTTACCTCGGTCCATAACAAGCTAGAAGGAATTGTCCAAGGGGTTCGTGGTACAATTCGTTACAAATACCAAGATTCCGAAAGAAATAGATTCACTCATGACGTTACGGAGGGGGAGAAAGGAGTCGTTGCGAGCCTACACAAGGAAATATTGGAAAGTGTACAATGATATCGAAAATTGCAACGAGGAGCTGGTGGTGGCCTCGTTCAAACACGGGTTCCAGCCGGGAGGAAAGTTGAGGACCTCTCTTACCAAAAAGCCACCCTAAGATATCTCGGCATTGATGGGCCGAGTGGAGTAGTACATAAGGGTGGAAGAGGATGTTAGGAGATCAAAAATCGAGGTGAGGCCCAGAGAGAGAAGGTCGAGCCCAAAAAGGATGAAACGACATAGCCCTGTGAGAGCGAGGAGACCGAGCCTAGCACAAATGAGTAAAAGGCCTAGGGCCGCACTGTCTGAAGCGGTGATTAAGCTGGGGGCTGAGTCCAAAGGCGCCGTAAACGTAATATTCAAGGAATCAACTCATAAAATCTTACCTAAAATCAAGGACCGACCCTATTTTTAGTGGCCTACTAGATTACCTGATTCAATCGTTCAATCAGTAATAGAAAGGGACATCCGGTGGAGGTGCTCTTATCACCGAGAGCAGAGTCATAGGACATAGGATTGCCAAGCTTTCAGGAAACATTTGGAGGATCTTATACAATAAGGGCACCTAAAATAATTTCTGGAAGAAGGGATGGATAGGCAAAAGTCCCCCGCCACGACGAAGACAAATCCCTCAAACAGGCTGGTGAATCACGGTGTCATCAATGTAATTCACGGAGTGGCTGGGGTAGAGCAGAAGCATTCCATGCGAGTCCAGATGAAGAGGCTGGGGCACATTGCCGAAGTAATGAAGCTACATGCAGTAATAGGAAAGAGGCCGAGATCGGATGCCTGTGAAGGTTCGATGGTGTTTTGTTGGCAGTATTGATGCCTCCATTGTGGATCAAGAGTTTCAACTTTCAACTTTTCTTAACGGTTGGATTACATTCTATTATGTTCTCTTTTTTTGTCTTTTCTTGGGATTACATTCTATTCGTTTTGAACAAATACAAATTTTTGAAATTACACTGATGTTCTTCATCCGTGTTGTACCTTAATGGTGTGGTTCAATGGTTTTTATTTTGTTTTGATGTAAATATTTTATAATAGAGAATATTTTTAATATAAAATTATTTATAAAAAATAATCTCTTTATTTTTCGGTGTTTGAGTAATATTTGAAAAATAGTTTTTTTTAAATAAAATAAAAATTTGATCAAAATGTATTAGTGCCATTGTCACTCAATCTCTACTATTGCCATCACTACAATCTCCACTATTGGTTCCACTACCTCCACTAGTGCTGTCACATTACTCTTACCATTACTTATATGATTACTATTATTATTGTTGTCACCATTAATACCACTCCACCATCACTTTTATCATTGTTTTTATTGTCATCACTCCTATTGATTGTGTTCAAATTAGTTTTTGTAATGATACAAAATTTAATATAGTGATTATAGTATAGATATGGATCATGAGAGACTGTGTTATGAATTACTAGAAATGCTTTTAATTAGTTCAAGAAAAACTGTTGAATGTGTTTTAATTAGAAAATAAATTTAATGTTAGCCAAATAAAATTGAGTTTTGGTGAAAGAGATTTAGGGTTTTAAATTCACCACTAGTCATGTAACATGTGATTTTTGTATTAATTTTAAAATTTAATCCACTAACATAGTTGTGATTATTTTAACTACAAGTTAAAATAGCATCCTAATAATAATCATGTGTTCGTCAATTGGTTGATCTATTAACGATTAGAACGAATTGCCTATGCTAAATTAATTCATAGCACAACCTAGCATTTCTATGCATGGCTTATCCTAATACACAAAAACTAATAACTAAAAATCATTTTATGATATTGTGTTTATAATGATAGAAAATAAATACGAGTGTATTATATTTAAGGAAGTGAGAATAACAATTACCATGTAAAACTAATCACAAAATTAAAATACACAAATCCCCAAAATTTAGGAATACAATTTAATGGTTGCAAAACTTCAAGTATAATGAGAATTTGTTTTTTCACAATCAAGCACAATGAAAACTTTTTTTTTTCTCACAATTAATTGATATAAAGTCTAAACATTCATTAAGTACAAAAAATTAATAAAATATGTGTGTATATATATATATATATTGTAATTGGTCACGATGGGTTTATCTTTAATTTTGAGAAAAAAAAGGTCAAATTAATAGATAGAAATAAAATTGACAAAGGAGAAGTCTATATTGTTCTCTATTTACATATTTAAAGGCACCTTATAATTTTAAAGGGTCACAAATAAAATAACAATAAATTACAAATATATTTGTACTAGAAGTATTTTGATATTTTTAGTGGGGTACAAACACAATAATATAAGATAAATATTAAAATATAAAACTAATAAAGGTATTTTTACATTTTTAGTGGGGACACAAATTCTAATTAGTGTTATATTATTTTTGTTTCTAAATAATATATAACAAAAAACTCCAAGAGGTTGGCCTGGTGGTCGAGGTTTGAGAATTAGGGGTTTGCTCCCTCTTAAATCTCAAGTTCAAAATCTCTTAGGTGTTATTATTTTTTTAGGGCCAGTTCATACAAGACTTTGTCTTAGCTTTAATTGGGATATTCGCAAGTGGACAGTGAAATTGGTTAAGTTGGTCTGGACATCCTGAGCTATTAAAAAATAATTATCTCTCTAAGTGTGGGCGGTGGGATTGGTCTCCTAAAGATTAGTCGAGGTACACGTAAGTTGGTCCGAACATCCTAAGTTATTAAAAAATAATTCTCTCTCTAAGTGTGGGCGGTGAGATTGGTCTCCCAAAGATTAGTCAATGTGCGCATAAATTGGTCCGGACACCCTGAATTATTAAAAAATAATTCTCTCTCTAATTTTTTTTCTCTCTAAAAAAATCTCCTCTCTTTCTTTTTCTCAAGTTCTCTGCACCACAGCCTTCTTTTACTCCCCCTGGCCTCCTAATTCCAGGCTTCTCCATCACTTTTATATATGCACAACTTCCATTTTTTAAAGAGGGGCCATTCTATTTTATCCTTATATGTAGTTTTATTTGATTTCAGTTTGTTGACTATGTTTAGTGCAGCCCTCTTTAATTTTCATGTCCAGCACTTTGATTGCATAATACTTTCTCAGAGAAATTCAGTAAGAAAATTTTATCATTACTTCGCACGCTGGTAGTTCTTGTAGAATTTTAAAAATATAACAATTGATGCATCCCACAAGACTTGAGAATCTAAAAAATGTTCAACATGATTTGAACAATGAAGGTCATGCATAGAAAACTTTTCCATACACCACTTGAGCTACACAAAGTACCTGACTTTAAAGCTCCACGTTTATTATTTAAAATGCAATTCTTCAATGCCATGGTTTGTTTCGATTTCTTTTCTTTCTTTACTATTTTGAGATAGGTCCTTTTTTTTTATTCAACTTCAACAAGATTTAAAAAAACAAACGTTGCAATGGGTAACACTCAAGAAAAGGTGAGTGCAAAACCAGAAAGATCTCTCTCATCACTTGGACTTGCCCTCTAGAAAACCAACAAGAACAAAACCCATCGAAACCCAAACGGAATCATCCAGAACTACCCATCTTGTTCATTGTAGAATCACTCAGTTGGCATATATCATCCAAAGCCATCTGCATAACCTCAGCTGGGCCTTCACCTAACCAAGTCTGGGCTCCCTCCAGCGTGACTGCTAATTGGGCTAAGGTATGAGCGACCGAATTTCCTTGTCTCTGTACATGTGAACAACTGAAGTTCAAGAACCACTCTGCTAACCTCTTTACTTCATACATAACTGCGCCAAACTGGGAGAGATCCTCAATTGCCGAATTAATAGCGTTAATCACACGAAGAGAATCTCCTTTCAGGTGAAGAGTTCTAATTCCCATCTCTTTAGCCAATTCCAAAGATTTCAAAGCTCCAATAGCCTCAATATAAACGATGTCTGCCTTTGTGTGCAACCTCTCAGCCTTCGTTGCCACGATAGTCCCTCTCGAGTCCCTAATAACCATCCCAACTCCCACATTACCTTGTTTCTTTTTTGCCCCATCAAAGTTGATCTTTAGGCAGCCTGTAGAAGGAGGTAACCATTTAACCTCCTTCCCCCCACACTGCTGAACAATTTTAGAATCTGTTGTTGCAATTGTGAATTCCTGAAGGAAATCCATTCCATACCTTGCCACATAATCTGGATCATTGTAGATATTGCTAAATAACTTTAAATTCCTATGGTTCCATATACTCCACATGATCACAAAGAGTAAGTCCATTGCTTTTTTAACCGAATGTCTTGACACTTTCATGACCCATTCCAAAACATCCCATCTGTTTTTCGCGTGCTTCCAATCCACTAGACCATTGATGCGCCCCAATACCTAATTTGCTAATTCACAACCTCGGAAGATATGGATACCCGATTTGAATTCCTTCTTGCAGAAAACACATTAAGGATCCTGACTTATGCCCTTTTTGCACAAATTCACTTTAACAGGTAATATGTTGTGGCATGCTCTCCATATACATATTTTGACTTTATTCGGGATCTTCACATACCACAAGAGTTTCCAAAACTCCGTCATGGTAATTGTGTTGGAGCTACCCTCGGATGGGAGGTTTCCTTTTAAAGCTATGTAATATCCTGATTTAACTGTGTACCATCCATTCTTAGTGAAGTGCTAAACGAGCTTGTCCTCTCCCTCTCCTGGAGGTATGAAAATCCTAAGGATCTCTTCTCCCTCGAAAGGGAGAAAAAGGGAGTGTATCAATTCAAAATTCCATTTTCTTGTGTTCCCCATAGTTAGGTTGCAGACTCGGATCTCTCGGAATGTAGGAACTGGGGGGTTGATTATCTCGAATGTTGGTGTTTTAGGGATCCATTTATCACTCCATACCCGTATATGTTCTTCATTTCCCACTCGTCATCTTACTCCTTGCTAGAGGATTATTCTGCCCTGGATAATACTCCATGTAAAAGAGGGATTGCTTCCCAAGTTTGCCTTAAAAAAGGAGGAACTTGGAAAGTATTTGTCTTTCAAAATTTGGCATACCAGAGAGTTTGGGAATCTTATGAGGTGCTGTGGTGCTGGGATTTTGGGGGATTTTGGGTTGAAAAAAAAGGGCATTTAAAAGATGTTTGAAAAATAGTTTAACACCTTAAAAATCAAATTTTAAAATTTATTTTTTTGTTGAAAATAAAGTCGCAATTTAGTTTTTAAGAAAAATAAAAAAAAACAAAAATAGGTCACTTATCTATAAAACGTTAACCAGAGAAAAATGGTCTAGTGGCTAAGGTACGAACCGGGAAAGATGTTCGACACCCCGTTCGCTCAACCGTGAAGTTAATCTCTACTAATCGTCATTGGTTCTTAATTAGATTTCTTAAATACATATAAATACAGAAAATAGAAGTGAAGAGAGAACATATAAAATCAAATATAGAAAATATATAGAATATATATATATATATATAGAACGTCAAAACAAAACAAAATAAGAAAAAAAAATTCAAAATCCTACAACATGCAATTTCTAACTAAAGGATATATAAAACAAATCCGCATGCGATAATGCCAACAAGAAAAAGTTCAAGTAAAAAGAACAAAAAAAATCACTACAACCAAATTATATTGAAAATGAACATGAATTAACAATATCGTCGAATAACGAAGATAATCTAAACTAATCTAAATATGCTTTCAAATGAAGTAAACAAAACATATATATTAGCAAATATCCTAAAACTACATCAATATGATTAACTTCTAAAAGAAAATACAAAATCAAAATAAAAAGAAATTAAAAGAAGGTTTACAAAAGAAAATTAAACTAAAATTAAAAGGGGCTTTAATAAAAGAAGAGAAAAAGAAAGAGATCAATTAGGGATTTTGTGGATTTTGTATAGAAATAAGACAAAATAAAAAAGAAAAGTAAATGCTATAAAAGAATAAACTAAGCTAACTTTAATATATTTTTATGAATTTTGATATTAAACAAAATGAAAGAAAGGAAAACAAAAAAGGTGCAATTAAAAGAAAATTAAACTAACATTTAAAGATTTAGTGCATAAAAGAAAAGAAATAGAAATACTAGAAAATTAAACCAACATACTAACAAATAAGAATAACAATTACAATATAACTAATAAATGTAAAATATTGGTATAATATTGATAATTACAATTATATGAATGTTAGTACATTGATTATAACAATAACGATATTGTGAGTCACAATTGCAATATTATGTTAGCACTATTTAATGAATTTTTTTAAAGGTAACAATGTGTTAAGTATGAATGTACTTATATGAATAAAAATGACAGTTGTGAAACTAGTGAGAGTATAAAACACATTAAATGGTAAACAAGATGAACTATACAAATGTAGGAAACATTCAAATTGAAATTGCACTTAACCCGACCACTCCAAAAGAGAGGGAGTAGAGATAGAATGATCGGGGATCCAAATAGAATACTTGGATTGCTATAACCCAGGTAAGGCCTCAAATTCGGGAGATGTGCTTCAACGATCCAATTATCGATCAATGATCCAATTTAATGTAAGGGTAAGTCGACAATTCAGTAGGATTTTGGTATTGATGATCAGTCTCTCAATGCTTCGGCAGGGTTTCGGTGTTGGGACTCGTACTTGCTTGGCACTTCGGCAGGACATATCTCTCTCTCAATTCTATCCTGAAAATGTACCCATGGGTACGGTATTTATAGAATTTTTCAACCAATAAAATGCTGATACATTTTGGGACACGTCAGGCCATTTAGAGTTGGAATCGCCAGTATGAATATGGTGGTCGCCACAACAAGTGCAGTTTTCAAGAGATTCTATTGGCGGTCACTACAATGGAGTTGGAGACCCTAAGGTTCAATGTGGCAGTCACTGCTTCTGGCTAGGATTTTCAAGAGGTTCTAATGGCGGGCGCCACAATGAACATAGCGACTCCTAGGCTCCAACATGGCGGTTCAATGATGATTTCATGGGTTTGAAGGTTTTTATCATTGGGTTCAAATATCAAGCTTGGATCATTTTTCGAGGATCGTACTGAAGCACCACTCCAACTGTTTTTATTATCGGATTCACCCGGATCAACCTAAGATTTAGACGGGTTCAAATTGGGGTATCTACAGTTGCCCCTCTTTGATATAACTTGCATAGTAATGCGTTATGCAAATTATATCAAAGATCCAAAAACTCCATCTATTTGATCGAGCCATCAATTTTAGGCCCCAAACACACACATGCATACATATGATGTTGGTCGTACTCGAATTTTTATCGAGCTGCCTACGTACCCCTTTGCTAAGGATCAGACCAAAACGTAGCTCATGGGGCAAATGCACACACTAAACATGATGCAGATGCTAATATGATGCAGATGCTAATATGATGCAATCAAACAAACCCCTAAAGATCGAGTCAAGATCTAAAGGGAGCACAAACAAATAACAAGTCAAAGATCGAATCAAGATTTAAGAACTTGGCTAGGAATAAAATAACCAAAAGGATTGAGTTAAGATTTTAGAAATTATTCTAACCTGGAAAGTAACAACGAATTACTTAGGTCGAGTCAAGACCTAAAAACTCTGGACAAAGCGTGGGATAAAAATAATTAAAAGTTGAGTCAATGCTTAAAACTATTTTTACCGAGAAGGATAATCACGGATTAATAGGTCGAGTCAAGACCTAGAAATTCAGAACAAAAACGGGATAAAAATATTTAAAAGCCGAGTTGGGACTTAAAATTATTTTCATTGGGAAGGATAATCACGAATTAATAGGTCGAGTGTCACGCCCCAACCATCCGGGTCACGCGAAAGCCCACCAAAACACCCATTTAAGAAAATAGGTTTTATAGTTGATAATTAAAATATACAACATTTGGATAAAAGATCCCCACAGTTCTACTCTCATAAACTGGAAGCATGCATCTTATACATGAATAAACATATCGCCTAAAGGCGTACAAAATCAGCCATCACAGGCGTCACATGTGTAAGTACATGTCTTAAAAAGGGAAAATTACAGCAAGTCTTCCGTTACCTCTGCAACTAGGTCAACTCATCATGCTCACCTGAAAGGGTTTTATAGCAAAATTTCACACCGTGAGCTGAAACCCAATAGAACATAGACAGTAAAAATTGTAAAGCAGGCTACGCAATTATACACACGCAGGCTCAACCACAGGAGCTAAAAAAGTTTTTTTTCCAAAACCACAAGTTTTTGGTCAAACTACCATGAGTCTCAAAAAGGTTTTATCTCATAAAATTTAACATTTTTCCTCCTTCAAACTATGCATATCATCCTACCATATATCATGCCATAGTTAAGGAAAAGCTGTAAATAAAATAGAAAGCTCCACTCAGGCCACTCAGCCGAGGAGAAAGATATAAATGTAATCTTATGTACCGACTCTGCCACATCGACAAAGGTAACAACTATAGACTCTCGTCCATTACCCTCGACTCGTAGGTTTAGTAATAACAAGTTCTATACGGAGTTACAATAATAACGCCATTAATGGAGACAACCGACTTAGTTTACGAGGTCACACCCGAGGGTACTAAGAACCCACACAACCACTTAGTTTACGGAATCACAAATCGAGGGCACTAAGCACCCACCAACCTCGTTTACAGGGATTAACCCGAAGGCACGTAGGGACCTACTCTGTGCACGTTTCCGAACGTATACCGAGGAGCAATGGAAGACCAACTCAACAATACTCCTTGTCACGGTACATCTAAGGAGAAATTTTAAAACCAACCCGCAAAACATATACACATCACATGTATACAAAATGGATCCAATCCATAAACCATGGAGATCAAATAAAACATGTCAAAACATGATTTCCATGCAAACGTTTTTGAAGTTGAGACTCAACCCCGAGAGCTAGCTCCAAACCTTCAACAAGCACGTTTTCCCAAAACTCCGTTTTCAAACCATCCTTTTGAAAACTTTCGGTAACCATTTTTGAAACTATAAAATCTCATACAAACCTCGGATAGACATCGCACGAGGAAAGCTTGAGCCAAAACACATCATTTTCCAAAACATCCCAGGTTCAGTCGACTAGACTCACCCTCCAGTCGACTGAAAAACACACTGGAGAAGGAGAACCAAAACAGAAGCCCTTTCAGTCGATTGACCTCCCAGGTCCAGTCGACTGAACCTCCAACATGATGATCCAGTCGACTGAACCAGCCCAGATCATGTTTTTAAGCTACGGTTTTAGTTTTCAAATCTCAGATCAAGCCTAAAAAATACCCGTTTGATACCTAGGAGCATACCTAAGCTCAAGGCTATCATAAAACCACAAAAGGAACATTCCTCCTTCGTTTTCATCCAACCGAACGCCATAAAACAATTTTAACCCAAAATTAAATTTGAAACATAAATCATTTTTCATGCATTTTAAACGGTAGAAATACGTAGGATTACATGTAGTACCCGCTAACAGTTATACAGTCTAGGATTCTACCTCGGTGAGTTTAAAACTCGACGTCTCGATCTACGTGCAAAATCGAGCTTTGCCAGAATAAAAGTATGACTGGATAATGCGTAGACAACGATGCCAATACTAAGGATCAGCAGTTGGTTTATCAAAAATTAAGCCCCGGGCCTCCGAGAAGTTAGAGAGAAGGAAGAGAGAAAACTGGAGGAAACTTAGAAGTTAAGTTTTTAAAATATCTTTTAGAAAATATCTAAGTCCCAATATTTATAGGCCTCCAAAATATCTTTTTTTTTGAATTTTTAAAATTCGCACGGCAACTCTTTACAACCCCAGGAACCAACCCCGCATGCTCAGATAAACTTAAACATGCATCAAAATAAGTAAATCACACATCATATATACGTAAGTCTCAAAAAGAGATGGGTTTAGGTCTCACAACTCTCTCCCCTTAAGGAATTTTGCCTCCGAAATTCACAACAAGGTCACGAGGTAAACAGGTCTGGGTATCTAGCACGCATCCCAGACCCGAGCTCCCATGTCACTTCCTCAACCCCGTGATGATGCCATAGGACCTTGACATAAGTAATTGTTCTGCCTTGCAACGTCTGCTCCGTTGTATCAAAAATTCTCACTGGACGCTCCTCATAAGTGGCATCCTCATGAATCCGTAGCTCAGCCCAATCTAGCACATGTGAAGGATCAGGCTCGTACCTCCGAAGCATAGAAACGTGAAAGACATTATGCACAGATACTAACTGAGGTGGCAAAGCCAAACGGTAAGCAACCTCTCCAATTCTATCAAGAATCTCAAAAGGTCCAATGAAACGCAGCGATAGCTTCCCACTATGACCAAATCTTATCAAACCCAACGTGGTGAGACATTCAGAAACACATGATCCCCCACTACAAACTCTAAAGGTCACCTCCTCTGATCTGCATAACTCTTCTGGCGGCTCTACGCTATTAGTAGGCGCTGGCGAATCGCCGTAACCTTCTCCGTCGTCTCCCGTACCATGTCTGGTCCCAAGACTGTGGTCTCTCCCACATCTGTTCAACATACAGGCGATCTACACGATCTACCATACAAAGCCTCATACGGTGCCATCCCAATACTGGACTGATAGCTATTATTGTATGCAAACTCTGCTAAAGATAGATGATCCTCCCACAAACCTCTAAAGTCAAGGACACAAGACCTCAGCATATCCTCCAGAATCTATATAGTCCTCACTGACTGGGCATCCGTCTGGGGTGAAAAGTAGTACTGAACATCAAGCTCGTCCCCAAGGCCTCCTGCATACTCTGCTAAAAGCGCAAAGTGAGGCGCGGGTCTCGGTCTGAAATAATGGATATTGGCACTCTGTGCAATCTAACTACCTCCCTGACGTACAAGCTACTCAGTTATTCCACCGAATCCCTCACTTGGATAGGGAGAAAGTGTGCAGACTTCGTTAACCTATCAACCACAACCCACACGGCGTCGTGTCCCCTAGGTGACCGAGAAAGTCTTAACACAAAGTCCATCATGATGTGCTCCCACTTCCACTCTGATATAGGCAACGACTGTAGCAATCCTACCGGTCTCTGATATTTTCCCTTTACCTGCTGACAGGTGAGGTATCGAGAAACAAACTGGATCACATCTTGCTTCATTCCTGTCCAATAGAATTGGCGACGTAAGTTATGATACATCTTTGTGCCTCCAGGGTGCACGGCAAGACGAGAATGATGATACTCACGTAATAACTCAGCTTGGCAGGACTCTGACACAAACACCCTGCCTGCAAACCTCAAACTTTGATCAGAACCCACAATCCAGCCTGCTGTATCCTCGCCACTAGCAACGCGGTCTCGTATTATTTGAGCCTCCTGGTCTGCCTGTTGGACCTCTAATACACGTGCTATCAACGTTGGTCAAGTAACTACAGAAAATAAGGTGGCACCCGTCTCAATCTCCTTGAGGCACAAATCAAACTCCCCGACATCTGCAAGCATGCCCCACTCACGTATGGCCACAGAAGCTAACGACCCGTGCGATCTCCTACTGAGCGCGTCTGCCACAACATTGGCCTTCTTTGGATGATACTGCAAATCAAAATCATAATCCTCCAACAGCTCCATCCACCGCTGTTGGCGCAAGTTCAGGTCTTTCTGCAAAAATAAGTATTTTAAGCTCTTTTGATTGGAGAAAACCTCGAAATGCTCACCATACAAATAGTGACGCCATGTCTTCAAGGCGAAGACTATAGCTGCCAACTCCAAATCGTGTGTAGGATAGTTTCGCTCGTGCGTCTTCAACTGCCGAGAATCGTAGGCTACAACCTTGCTTCCCTACATCAGAACACATCTGAGATCGTCATGTGAAGCATCACAGTATACCGTATACCCCAAACCTCGCTCTGGAATGATCAACACTGGTGGACTAGTCAACCTCATCTTCAGCTCCTGGAATGCTGACTCACAGGACTCACTCCAAACAAACACAACTCCCTTCCGCGTCAGACGCGTCATTGGTGCAGCGAGTCTAGCAAAGTCCATCACGAACCGTCAGTAGTAGACGGCTAGACTCAAAAAACTACATATCTCAAAAATATTCTTAGGTCGCTCCCAACCGGTCACAGCATCGGTCTTTGACGAATCCACAGCTACCCTGTCTATCGACACCACGCGTCTCAAAAATCTCACCTCAATAATCCAGAACTCGCATTTTTTGAATTTTGCATACAGGCGATGCTCTCTCAAGGTCTATAGCACGATCCGCAAGTGATCCTCGTGTGCCTCCCTAGTGGGTGAGTAGACGAGAATATCATCCACAAACACTGCCACAAAACTATCCAAGTAAGGATGGAAAATCTGGTTTATCAAACTCATGAATGTAGTAGGTGCATTCGTTAGACCGAACGGCATAACCAAAAACTCGCAGTGACCATAGCGAGTCTGGAAGGCGGTCTTTGCTATGTCCTCGTCCCTAATCCTCAACTGGTGATATCCTGATCTCAAGTCTATCTTTGAAAAGCAGCTCGAACCCCT
>JAOTRH010124007.1:0-14624 GCA_034768845.1 Heliamphora exappendiculata
GTAGTAGAATAATGGGTAAATTATATTAGTTTTTTTTTAGATTTTAGTCAAATACAATTATCTCTATGCATTTGAAAAAATTATTTTGTTTTTTTTTATAATTTAAAATTTTATTATATACTCACTCGTGCCGTTAGGTTTCGTTTGTTAACGTATGATGGCATCCATCAGATGATATTCGCTTCCCAAATTACCCCTATACCACTGCTGCTGTGTCTGTATTCCATGTTCTGAAAATTAAATTTTCAACTTTACCCCTTTCTCTCACCTTTCCCATCTCACTCGATCAACCTCCAGTTTTTGTTCATGAAAGTATGATGGCATCAATCAGATGACATTGGATTTTCAAATTTCCCCTATAGCACTGCAGCTATGCCTATGCTCCCTGTACTGAAAATTTGTTTTTCAACTTTACCCCTCTTTCTCACCTTTCTTGTCTCACTCGATCAACCTCTAGTGGATGCCATCTTCATACATCCTAGTATCCTGCCCCCAAATCTTACGTCGAACTCATTTTCTTTGATCCCACCAGATCATTGGGATTGGATTTACTACTTACGATTTATTTCCTCTGATCAATACGGATAGCTTTGGGAGGTGAATTATCGGGGTTAATTTTAGTTGTGGTGTTGTTTGGATTTAGTTGGCATTTTATTATCTCAATTGATCAATCACTTATGAAAGATTAGGGTTTTGTTTGGTAGGGTTTAATTATGATCAAAAAGTTAATATCAAGGTGACCGAAAGCGCTGGCGGTGGATCAATCTTAGCAGAGCCTGGCGGCGGCGGCCGGTTCGGGACTATGGGTTTTTCTTCGCCGTAGTTCACCTCGAACCCACACTCTTGAATACCTGCCAAAGATGGATTTCGTGAACCTTCATACCGCCTCTAATCACCACCACAACCACCAACCTCTATCGAAACCATCAACCTTAGTTCCATCTTATACTTCACGTCCTCATTCAATCGAAGAACAAGAGTACTTGGCCCTATACTTGGTCGTGAAGCACTCATTATTACTTTGGACCCTTACTCTCAACTCCTAACTTGAAATCGGAGTACCCTTACTCTCAAGAATTCAACTCAATCGTTTTTCCCTTGAGAGGGCAATTTCGTCTCACCAACTTTGAGTATTGAATGGGCTACAAACGGCACACCATCTTCCAATGCTCAGAGAAATATGAGGCAAATTTTGTCTTTTATTTATCTCCATTAAGTAGTAGTGTTTAATTGTAAGAGAGGATGATCTAATTTTTTCAAACATATAGAATTGACTATATTTGACCGAAAGTTTAAAAAATTTTGAGTAATTTGACATTAAGTCTCATTTTAGGTTTCATTTTATTATTAGGTCATAAAATTATATTAACTTTGTGATAGGTCCCATTTGAAATTTTGTTTTCGAAAACACCATTATTCTCTTTCTCTGTTTCTGCTTCATAGAAACGCTTGGAATGGCTCCGAAAAAAAGCTTCCTTTTTCGATTCAAGTCTTCCATTCGAGATTCGGTTCTGAAAAATCTACAAAATCTTAACGCAATGGAAACAAATAATACGGGCGTGAAAAATTCAGAAAATAATATACAAAGTGATACATCCAACATGAATGATATGCAAAGTGAGAAATCCAACAGAAAATGATACAGCTAACAGAAAATAATACACCCAACAGAAATCCAGTGAAAAATGATATAACCAACAGAAAATGATACACCAAACAGAACATGATACACCAACCTGTAGTTAATGTATCATTTTTTTGTAATTTACTGTGTTATCATTATCTTCAACATGTAATGAACATGTGAGATCATTGTATCATTAACGTCACCTTGTAGTTAATGTATCATTTTCTGTAAATTTACAGTATCATAACTTAATTAGGTAAAAGTAGTAATCACATGTTTGCAAAGAAAAATATTTTTATTGCAGAAATTAACCCACTATTAGAATAATGGATGAGAACACAAAATTAATCTTGAAAATAGATTAAAGTGCAAAATAATTGATGAGAATTAAAAATAATCTTGAAAATAGCATTAGAATATACCCAGAACTCAAACGAATGTAATCTCGTAAATCTGTTTTAAGAATTTCGATTAAAATGTCATTAACGTCAAGAAAATATGTAACACCCCGTTGAAAACAATTGAAAAAACAGAAGTATATAGATGAACCAAAACGCAATTGTGCCATAATCACAATTGGCAGGGAGAAGTTTGCGTGAAAAATAAAATTAACAATTTAAAAAAAGATTTTTTGATATTAAAATGTATCTTTTTACCATATCACCTTAATTAGAATTAATAAATGAAAATGGCAATTTGAAAAAAGAATCTCTAGTATTAAAACATATCTTTTTACCGTATCACCTTAATTAGAATTAATAAAGGGTATAATAATATGTTTTTTTTCAAAATTTTAAAAAATGACTTTATAGAATACTGTAATTTTAATAATGACTAATCTTCAAATATCTTTCCTCAAACATCTTTCTAAAATGGGATCTATTCCCAATTTACACACAAAGATTTACACTAGAATAATTTGTTACACGTCACTATTGTGTAGAACCACTCTCACAATAAATTTGAAATATTAATGGCTTTTCCTGTGCCAATTTTTTGTGCACTTGGTGTTTCTGTTTGTGATAAATCTTGGAGTGGTCTCCAAGAAGACAGTTATGTGTTCCCTCCTCATTCAGTTCATTTATATTCTTCAATGGATAGAGGAACAAAAAAGGCGGGTTCACCTTTGGAAATTGCACCATTTAGTTGACTGTGGGTCCACTCTGGGCAACATAAGTTATTCGAACCATTAAGATAAAGTTGAGTTGATTGTGAGTCCACCATTCAAACCATTGAAATAAGATCTACTGAGAGTGTGAGATCAAGAGTATTTGATTGTTCAGATTGAACTCTGGATAAGAAACCAGATTTGAAAGTAGATTCATTGAGGAAGGAGGTCCAGATGGTATCCCTATTCTTTTTTGGGCTCTTCCTGATGGCTTTGAGGACCCCATTGTTAATGAAATTCTCCTCCTTGGCTATGTAGTCGGCCACGTGGGCGCTTGAACGTGGTACTTATATGTTTGGATGGAAAGACTTATCTTCCACTACAGGGTTTTTGATATCGCAATGTGTAGAATTTTCTATGTTGAACCTATTCTTCGTCTGGAGAAGAATGTAGAGATGAGGTTCACCGTTCTCGTGGATTTCTGTAGCAACCCTTGTGTAGATAGGGTTGTATAGTGAGACAGTGAGAAGAGTGACCAGATATGGTCGGGTATAAAATGTGCAATTAAATTGCACTTAGGATAGATTATGAAGAGTGATTTGTCTTGAACTCTAGAAGAATGGAAGTTATAGCCATATTGTATGGACGTGTCTCACCAAAAAATGTGACTCATTACTAGTTTTGTCTGAGACTGAGACAATGCAGAATTTATAGCGCTTCGGATGGGCATTTTTGTCTTTTCATGCGTGGACAAAACCATTTAATATTACGATTTTGGCCCCTGTGCGTTGTTCAACGCGCGTTTTAATCCCCCAACAACCCCATGTGAGTGGACCCCATAGGTAATGATGAGGTGTGAAAAATATTTTAATCCCCATTACAGCTGGCACATAGTAAAAGAATACTTGCCGACAAAGCAAAAAGAAAACAGTGTAAAGTACAAGTGTACAGTGTAAAGTGAAAATTATGGGGGCCACTTTTCGTTTGAATTTCAAATGGGATGCTTTCCGAGTACGCTATTCTTTCTTGCTATTAAATATGTTTTGTCAGAAACACATTGACGAGGAGAATATGCTCATGAAGTAGGACAGCTATCTCGGTAATTTTCTTTTGTCGTATTTTGTATTTACCCTCCTCTTTTCTTTGTTATTGTTGTTGATTGTATTGGCATAGAATGTTGTACGACTTAGAAGATTATTCTAAAAATTATGAGCAATTCATTCAAATATGTATAGATCGTTACTTGACGTGGCAAGTAGAATTGTGAAAAAAGAACCAACGGTCAGTTCTGGCGAAGTTTGTTCTAGCGTGATAGGAAGAGAATGAGTTAATATCAAAGTTAAGGTGCCTAAACAGAAGAATTATTAGAGGTAAGAGGAATTTCAGATATGTTAGAATAAACCATTTGGAGTGTTTCATTAATAATGGACGGAGCGGGCAGCACTTAGTATCGTACCCCCTTGCTTATTGGAAAACGAAAAATCTGAGAGGTAGTGAATTTAAGCGTAATTACCAAGGTCGTGCTCCCTTTCGCCCTTATCATGTCCGCGGACGTTATGTGCAGAATATTTCTAAATATATGAAAAGGACTAAGAGGAATGCCAAAAAACTGCAAGTATATGATGAACAAATGAATGAAATATTTTTTTAATAACAAAGGTGTGTCGAGGTTGCTTAATGGAATTGATTTGTGAAATAAGAGGTCTAATCGTCAATCAAACAAAATTATGCCGAAGGGGATAAAATTAATTGGAAATGTGTCTTTGGGAACTGATGAAAGAACGAAGACGTTGTACAACACGTGCTATTATTCATTATAAGTGACAATTCACCATCAGATGTTGTTCTGACACCAGACAAGATATTTATTTGTGTTGGTGAGGGAAGTTTGAAGACCTGGATAGTGGACCTGGATAAGTTTGATAGGTTCCGAATGCTAAAGAAAGTAAGGTATAAGCTTATCGGTGGGAAGGAAAAAAAATATGTTCAGCATGGAATAAAGGTTGTAGATCGCCTTTGTCCTACTGATGTGTGGACAAACTACAAAGACATGTTGTTAGGAAACGTGGAAAGTATTTAAAAGGGCGCTCTATACTTAGTGGCAGCTACCGTTTTTTCTAAAGAATGCAAATGCACCTTAAGATGTCAGGTGCATTTTAAAACTGTTTAGTTTACTTTTTTATGGGGTATTTTAACCCCTAGGACAATATAAAAATCGGTGTGGTGTAAGGTGTATCAAGCAGTGATTTCACTTTAATAGAACTTGCATTGCATAATTTATTTTATCAATTGAGATTGAGATACGGTCATAAGAGTATAAAAGTGGATAAAGTTTTAATAAAATATTCACCATTATGTGCTCCCAACGTCAGTGGGTTGGACAGAGTAAATGTGTATGACCGAAGATTAGATGGCAATGACAATCTGTAGGCTTATTTTGTGTTCCATGTAGATTGTCAGTGTGAGTTAATTTACTATGAAAATGGATATTGTTCTATTAATGATAAACAAGTCTCATGGGTGGTCAAGTATCGCCTAGAAGAATCTAATAATAAAAGGAGTGTTACTTATTTAAAATGAAGGGGTACTTAAAGTATTCTACAAGTGAGATGCTAAAAGTTGCTATAATGAGACCGTCGTCTATTAATATTTGTAGATTGTAAAAAATATTCCTCTCCGAGAAGAATAGTTCCTGAAATAATATATTTATATATAAATAGTAGATTGCGTAAAGGGAAAGTTTTTCCTTTTATACAATTCAAAATGTCATATGGGTCTCACATTTTTCACTTTACACTGCACACTTGTACTTTCAACTGTTTGCTTTTTACTTTGTCGGCAAATATTCATTTATCATGTGACAGCTGTTCTGGAAAAATAAAATATTTTTCAGACCTCATTATTATCTTGGGAGTCCCACATACATTATGACGTCACCCACGTAGCTTTGTCGGGGAATAAAACGAGCACTTAACGGCGTGCGAGGGGAAAAATTGTAAAATTAAAAGGTTTTTCCCTCGCATGAAAAGACAAAAATACCCCTTGTGGACATCTTTTCCTAATATTCCACAGACCATTAGGGACTGAGCGGTATTCCTTGTATTGTTTTATGCATGTGGATTATAGTTAGAAAAATTCATGCAGCTACAAAAATAATTATGTAATCCTAAACTCCTTGCTCATGTTGTTTTCCCTTATTTAGACGGTACTTCATTGATTAAGCTAAGGGGGCAGTCCGACCTCATTTCCGTTTCCTGAAAATGTTAATACGTTAGGGTCCGCAGCTGCTAGAATAATTCTCATTTGAATATGTTCTATGATTTCTTAGTGCATGTCATGAACGTCTTGTAAGTGTTGTGGGTTGTTAAAGTATAAGCAGAGTAAATTCCTACTTACGTATAAGACATTTGTATCAGCCTAGTCCCTAATGGTCTGTGGGACATTAGGAAAAGATGTCCACTTTGGTGTGTAGACAACCGGGGGTTCTGGTCATTGTTTGTTAGTTGCATATTCCAAGTTACGAAGTTGGATGACCCATATAAATGGTTGTTCAAGTTGGACTCTGGATAAGAAGTCAGATTTAGAAATGGATTCATTGAGGATAGAGGTCTATATGGTAACCCTATTCTTTTTTGGGCTCTTCCTGGTGGTCTTGAGGACCCCACTGTTAATGAAATTCCCCTCCTTGGCATTTTCTTGATCTGTAATGTTTAGGTTAATGGAGATGAATGATATAAAAATCGGTGTGCTTGAATGTGTATCAACCAGTGATTTCACTTCAATAGAACTTGTATTGCCTAATTTGTTTCATCAATTATCAATTGAGATTGAGATACGGTCAAAGTAAATGTGTATGAAAGGGGAAACTTCCTCCTTACGCAGTCTAGTGTATATATATAAATATATTATTTCAGGAACTGTTCTTCTCGGAGAGAAATATTTCTTACAATCTACAGATATTGCTAGACTTTCTATTTGGGCATCTTGTCTTTGCTCTTCTCTTTTTTTAGGTCGTGTTTTTTATTATATTGGCATACAATATTGTATATTCCTCACTATGTCAAAGGATTCAGTAGTTAAAACTAAGGGACCCAAGAGTGCTTTAATAAAGAAAGATTATAGATGTGATATATATTGATTTGATAATAAAGATATTCATATGTGACTCGTTAATAGGGGTCCTTGATTAATGTAAATAGATGGAAGTTGAGAAGAGTTGTCACACAAAAATGGATCCTCCATTTGAAGACATTTTCTGTAATTTGCCTATAGATATACGCTGTGAAATTAAGAAGAAATATTTCTAGCATTATGTGGAGAATACAAATGAATACTTCTTTTTTCAAAAGAATGAAACCCTGAGAAAACTTATCTTAGGTGCTAGATGTGGGATGTACATGTGGATCATGAGAATGGATGCTTCTAGGCTTGGAGTATTCATCCGTCGGCTGTTGAATATAGGAAAATGTGAACGTGTGGTGTTGACAGCTTCTCTACCCTATAGGGTAATACGGGATATTACCTGCATCGCTGAAAGTAATACTGATGATGGAGGGTATTATGCAGACTCATATTAGGATTCCATAACAGTCACACGATATGGAATGCATCAAGGAGTCATTGGAGCCTATGATATAGTAATCCTAAAAGAAGAATACATTGTACAGTTCACCATGGATGATAAAACTGTTAATGATGTAGTGCCTAGTCCACATGAAATTTATAGAGTCCCACAGAAGGAACCCATTGTAGATATGATTAAATAAATGCAATTAATTTAGTTTTAGTTTTATCTTTATATATTAGTTTTCATTTCCGTCGCCTGATAACGTTAACACATCATCGTCTTCATTATTATAATCATGTTTAGTTTATTTATTTTATGGGGTATTTTTAACCAGTTTGTTTTATTTAATATTCAAGTTAATAGAAGTGGACGATATAAAAATCGGTGTGGTGGAAGGTGTATCTAGTGATTTTACGTCAATAGAACTTGCATTGCCTAATTTATTTTCTCGGTTGAGATTCAGATATGGTCACAAGAGTATTAAGATAGATAAAATATTAATAAAATATTCACATTTATGTGCTCCCAGTGCCAGCGGGTTGGTCAAAGTAAATGTATATGATCGAAAATTAGATGGCAATAACAGCCTGCAGGCTTACTTTGTATTTCTTGTAGATTGTCAGTGTGAGCTAATTTATTATGAAAATAGATATTTTTATATTAATGATAGACAGGTCCCACGGGTGATCAAGTATCGCCTGAAAGAATATAATATTAATAGGGGTGTTACTTATTGTAAAATGAAGGGGTATTTGAAGTATTCTACATGTGAGAAGCGAGAAGATATTGTAATAACTCCGCCGTCTGTCAATGTGATGTCAAAAAAATGTAGTAGAAAACATGTTAATGTGTGGCACTGTGCCCCTAGTAGTATTGTTCCAATTCTCTCTCATTCTATGCCTATGTGTTTACTAGAGAGGAGGAACAACTTTTTGATTAGAGGTTTTAGAGAATGGGGATCAATCATTGATGAACGAAGAGGCCGTCCCAGTATGTTCGAGATTGATGTACGCAGAGGTGGAGTTGGTATTACGCAGCTAGATCCTGTATCGTCCGTTTCTAAGGTTGGATTAAAGAAAGATAAGCTTGAGGGGAGAGGTTCCGTTATTATGGACCCTCAGGAACTTCCTAAGGTCTTAAGAAATGTAATTATGAGTGTTAAAAATAGTGATAAGAGTAAAGAAGTAATTACAGATCATAAGAGAAATGCTGTAAGTAAATGAAATGTTCAGACATTTTATTTTCACGCGGTTGCACAGGCATGTCGCACCTAGAAATTGGATCTATTACTGGTTTTCCCTGAGACTGAGACAATGTGGCTTTCAAAGCGCCCTCTATCCAACAGCTGACGGATGAATACTCAAAGCCTGGAAGCATTCATCTTCATGACCCACGTGTACATCCCACGTCTAGCACCTGAGACAAGTTCTCTCATTATTTCTTCCTTAAAAAAAGTATTCATTTCTATCCTCCACATAATGCTGAAAATATTTCTTCTTAATTTCACAGCGTATATCTATAGACAAATTACAAAAAATGTTTTCAAATAGAGGATCCATTTTTGTGTGACAACTCCTCTCTACTTCTATCTATTTATATTAATCAAATACCTCTATTATCGGGTCAGATAAGAATATCTTTATTATCAAATTAATATATGTAACATCTATAATATATTCCCTTAGTACCCCATTCTGAATCCTACAATATAGTGAGGAATATACAATATTGTTTGCCAATATAATCGAAACACGACCTCAGAAAAGAGAAGGGCAAAAGTAAGATACCCAAATAGGAACTTTGGCAATATTTGTAAATTGTAGGAAATATTCCTCTTCGAGAAGAACAGTTCCTGAAATAATATATTTATATATAAATAGTAGACTACGTAAGGAAAAAGTTCTCTTTTGTACAATTCAAAATGTCATATGGGCCTTACATTTCCCACTTTACACTGTACATTTTTATTTTTTACTATTTTTTTTTTGCATTGTCCGCAAGTATTATTTTTTTATGTGCCAGTTGTATTTTATTTCATAAAAGTGAATATAATATTTCAAGACCTCGTCATTATCTTGTGGGTCCCATCTACTTTATGACGTCACCCATATGACTTTGTCAGGGAATAAAATGTGCGCCTAACGGCGTGCGGGGGAAAAATCGTAATATTAAAAGATTTTGCCCCCGCGTGAAAAGACAAAAATACCATTTCGGAGCGCTATAAAATTCGCGTTGTCTCAATCTCAGGCAAACCAGTAATAGATCCAATATCGATTGTCTATTTGATTGGATAACTCCATTATCAGATCAAGCTAATTGGAAAAGGTAGAAAGAGACTACAAATATCGATTGTCTATTTTTTAAAATAATGTGATCTGATTCTGTGTCAATTGTGTTTGATGAACTTGATTTTTCTGCGTGAATGCTTTTCTTGACATACCCTATAATATGAATAAGTCAAATCACTAAAGTAAATTGGATTCACAATTGACCCAACTAGATTGTCAACTTTAGTTGATTGTTTATGTACAAGAGAAAACCCATTTTTAAAAAATGACTCTTGTACAATTGGCATGTCAATTTGTGTGGAAGGGGTGGAGAAATTTTTTTTTTTTTTGTAGTTTCAAGATTTACCAAAAAATTAAATATAGAATCAACTTAGTTATATATAACTTCTCATTTTTTTCACCCTTAAATGTAATATTCCTAGTTGCTTTACTTTGTTTATAATCTGTTCGTCTTTACCTCCACCAATATTCAATGATCTACAAAAGAAAATGCTTTGCTTATGATAGTGTTGACATCATAATTATGACAATCAATCAAAGGCTAACACTTGGCCATTGAATATCGCAATGCCAAAAATTAATTAGCAATCAATACACAAGAGAGAGAACAATACAAAAAATTCAAGTGTAATTATTCAGTGCCCTCGAAGTACCATGTGTTAAGTATACGTCGTATTCTCACCTAATATGGTAGTGATAAATTTTACAGTAAGAATATATTAACACACATTTGTTTAGTAATTAAAAGATTAATAATAATCCACATTATATAGATTATGATCATTTATTTACTAGGAGTACCACATGACATTGTCTATATGGTAATTCGAGAGTATCTAATAATTTTCCAAAATTCATAGGATCATAGCAGAAAACATTGATTCGGAAAATGCCATGTGGAAGAAATTTAATAATGAGAAACATGGAGCCAAAGAAAGGGAAAGAAAAGAGTAAATGTAGAAGAGAAGCACAAGATTGAGTGCTTGGAACAAAGATTCGAATTCAAAGTTATTTAGAAGTTTGGAGGGAAGTATATTTCTATAAAATTGATAATAACTACTTAGAGCCCTATAAATAACAAGCGAAGAATTAGAAAAAAAGATACTCATTTTACTAATTCAGGCTATGTTTGATTAACTGAATTAGACATGTGATTGAATTATATATCTTATGAGATTATATTTTTTTTATTTGAATTCAATAAATATTGCGAGAATTATGCATCTATTGAATAACTAATCTCACAAAATATTAAATATATAATGATTAAGAGAATATAGTATAAATAATTTATTAAACTAGGAGCTTATATATGAAATCAAGCACTATAAAATCGATTTTATAGTGCTTGATTTCCTAGACCCGGAGTGTCTCTGAAATTTACCGATTTAACCATAACCTAAAACCCACTGAGTTACCCTCCCTGATTCACCCAATTCACTCATACTCAAACCCGACTCAGTCTTCTTGTCGAACACCTTCTTATTTTTAGTTCTCAAAGATCAGCTACAAAGAAAACATATCAAAGTTCTCATAATCCAAAAATGAGAAGCAGCAAAATTCTTATTTCTTTACCCATTGTTACACACAGAAGATCTTCATTCTTTCGTTCTCCCTTTGAATTCTTTAAGTAGCGTCTCTGAATTATTTCCCAGATTGTTCGAAAAAATAAAGAATCTAAAGTCGATGCTAGCAATTTCTTTCCACGAGCTCGAAAAAGACATCACTAGATCCATGTCAGAGATCCATCATATTCTATCAATCGGTCCGTTGGTGCCGCTGGAATTTTTGGGAGAAGATGAAGTCGTCGATGTCGGCATTAAGATGTGGAAATCCGAAGATGATTGCATCGATGTCCACATTAGCTACCTTCGTCGACGCCAGATCTAATTCCTAGAAAGAGCCTTTGTTCTTTCTGGTGAAGCTTCGGTCGCAAAGAAGACTTCGAGCCTGTAGCCTCCTCGTGCTCTGATGGCAACGAAGAAGAGGCGATTCGTGGCCCTGGTGGACGAGGAAGACGACGATGAAGTGGTTGATCGAAAGATAAATCAAGCAGAGAAAAGAAAGAATGGCAGTGATGATGAGATTTGAGTTCAAGTGTTCCATGAAAACACTGGTGCAGATAATATAGACTTAGGACTTCTATTGGGTATAGGTATGAAATTTTTGTTTGTTGGTGTAAAATCTCAATTGTAAATATAAAATTCTTGCTTGCTGGTGTAATTCCCTGTGATTTGGATATATATATATATATATATTCTTTTTCTCTTTCTTTTTCTCAATCAATCGAGCTCGACTTGGGCTATACAGGTGAAGTATTTGAATCTTAATCTATGGTTTATACATGCCTCAATCTCCGTTTCGAACTATTCGATTTAGGGTTTCGTTCATTGATTAAGGAAATTTTCTCTCTTTTTTGTGTTCTGATGAGGCCGTGTGTAAGAGTAGTAATCTTTATTGGTGGTGTTTGTTCAATTGAGTGGTTCTTGAGTGTATAAATGTAGATGTGCAGGGAGTGTTATTTCTAAGCTACTGTTTCTTGGAAGATATTTACTAATTTCTGTTGTATAATCACCTACTTATAGATATTAGGTACAATATATAGGTTTTGGTTGGGTAAAAAGAGGGAGGGAGAGAGAGAGAGATGAAGAAATATTTGTCTCTATTTGGTGCTATGTGTTGCGTTTTCGTGTTTATGCTTACTTTTTGGAAGAAATTTAGATTTTTTTGAGATATTGGAAGAGAAGCACATGCTGATGGCAAATGGAGTGGTTCCAGTTCATCATCAAATGCCATTACACCGAAAAGAGAGAGGAAAAAGAGAAGAGAGTGATGAGGATAAATTAAAAAAATTAATAATATAAATAAGGGTAATATTAAAAATAATATAACATAATTTCTGATGCTAGGATTTTTCGTCAAACTTTTTTAACAATTATGAAAAATCCCGTTTACTGACTGATTTGCACTAATTAAATTTTTTTCAACAAATTAAACGCTGCAAAAAGCTTAAAATAATCAATCACCCAAACAGAAATAAAAACAACCACAATCACATACAAGACGGTAATTTTTACATGAAAAAATCCAAAACGGGTAAAAATCACGAGACCACTCCGGGTCTAGGAAATCAAGCACTATAAAATCGGTGATTATAAGAGAATCTTACAAACCGTTATTGCACCCGCAACCAATTGTTTAAAAGCCTACTCCTACCGAATTCACGTACACCAACTCCTGTGCTTGACCGCCGTTGGAACCCTCCACCAAACTTCAATGCTGATGGACTCTTCCACCAGATTTCAACAGTTAAGAATCCTCTCAAACGACTCTACGAATCCAAACGAATTGTTGAAATTTTGATTGACTTGATGATTAGCTTGAATGAATGGAAACTTAAGAATCATCAAGCTTTTGTAGATTGTCTTGCTTGTGAATATGATAGAATAATAGCAGAGGCGTTCTGGCAGCTAGGTTTTCAAAAGATAATAATGAGGCACGCCCATAAGAGAAGCCTAACAACCTATTTATAAGAAAAATCAAAAAATCCTAGCTGCTGCTGCGTTAAGAGGCTGAATCATCGAGGATCGCTAGATCGGTCTATTCACCGCTCGAGCTATGAATCCTGCACTGCAGTAAATTTACTACAGAATATAAGATACCGAGAGGTGTCATAGACCACTTGATGGACCACTCGAGCAGTCTGTTGGGCTGTCTGATACTGCGGGCTATTTTTTTTATATTTTTTGCTTCGTTTGCGTAATCCTGCAGTATTAAAATCATAACTCTAAAAGAACAAGTGTCAAAATATCAATGAATTAAATAAATAATTTGAATAATCATTTGTCACAGTTTTGTCAAACTAAAAATGAATTAGACCGGGGCAAAAATCTGTAACAAATTATTTGGCGGAATGAGGTATTTGAAATATAAAAACAAAACAGAAGGAAGAACAATGTAATTTCATAGGTTACAATGGAGGTTCCTATAATAAGCTTAAATCTCAAGGGAGATAAGTATAATTTACCCTACATTTTTCCTTGCACGCCCTACTAAGTCACTGTCTTTTTTTTTCTCTCCAAATTTAAATAAATATTCTTTGATTTGCACGAATCGATATCAAAAATATATTTGTGCTTTGATGTCCGACTACGACTTTGAATCGTCAACTATCAGTTTTGATACCACTTGTTATGATTTAATCACAAATTTTTGAACACAATCGAAAGCAAATAATCATGCACAAGAATTAAAAAAAATAGAGAGGATATTTAGTAAGGAGTAGTTGCACTACTTTACATACGATGTAATGAAATATTTACTCTCTCATTTATGAATGTATATCGATATTGGCCAAACCATGCAAGTTTTCATGTTAATTAATTTTTTTACTTTTATGTGTAATTATTTATCTTCAATTACAATAAAATTTTGTGATTAAATCCCAACAATAGCCAATAATTGCAAGGTTTTCCTCTCTCTCTCTTGCATGTGCGCGCACGCGCACTCTCTCTCTGGTTTGCGCCTCCATGAGCGTATGCATAATGATTGTAGAACGGAAAAAAGAAAAAAAAGTATATATTTTTGTTTGGAGTGTTTACAAATTTTAACTTTTAAAATATTAAATATTAAAAATAATTTAATTAAATTATTTGAAATAATCTCTTTAGAGTTATTTTTTTGACTTTTTGCTAAAATTCCCAATATATTTTAATTTTTGTTTTTTAGACATTTCAGACGAAGGGTTAAGATTTATCAAGTTTCATCACGTGAGATCGATCCGTTATGGCAATTAATTAATTGGTTCACCTCCCAACTAACATATGTTAACTTCGTTTGCAACTCATTGCCAGCTGCACAGTTCGGATTTAGATCTCTCAATTTATACAATAATGCTAGAATAATTAAATTATTACTTTTTAAAAAACAGAAATTTTTTTATTTTTTTATATAATATTTACATAAAGTCTATCTCAATAATTTGAGTCATTTATCTTATAAATACTATCAAAATATATGTGCAAAAAAATTAAC
>JAOTRH010124029.1:0-14624 GCA_034768845.1 Heliamphora exappendiculata
CCGTTTTATCCTGGGAGAGTGACGCCGGTGGAATCCCTACAACACCCTCGGTAGGCGGCGAATCATTCTTAAGGAAATTGCGATTGCAGGACTCGGTTTGCAAATTCCATTTATGTTATTCCTGTTATTTCATTTTTTGTACTTTCAGATTATTGTAATTTAATGAAAGTAAATAAAGATGTATTTTCTGGATCCCCGAGCATGTATTTTATTTTTGGCGTTGGTTATTCTCCCAACACTTCTAAGTCCAAAAGCTGAAAAGGTATATGAAAAATCAATAAAAAAAATAAAAGGAAAAGTACTAAAAGTTATAAAATTCTCTAAAAAATGCTTTTCTAAAATATTTATTCCAAGCAAGGAGAAAAGTGGGGTCATTGTATGGTAACTAGCAATTTCTTGCGATTAAAGATAATTTAAACATAATTTAAATTAATTATTTGTGTTTAAATGAATAATCTCCTCAATTAAGAATTGTCATTATTAAATCTTAATTAGTATAATAAAAAATAACTATAACTATATATATATATATATAACTAAAAAAATTATAGTTACTATAGGTTTTGGTCATGTATGTAAGCATAGATATTAAAAATGTATTTTATACCTCAATTTCTTTTTGAGAGGGAGAGAAAAAAGTTAAATTGAGAGAGAGAGAGAGGTAAAAAAGTAAAAAAGAGAAAAAATATAAATACAAGGTTAGGCAATAAAGTAAATAATTCTTAGCATTTAAATATGCGATATGGTACAGATTTCACATCAAAACTGTTGTGAAATGTAATATAATTTTAGTCCATAAATCAAATAAATTTTTGTATTCAAATATGTCACATAAAATAAATATCACATAAAAATGTTGTGAAATGTAATATAAATTATTATTAGTAAATGCAGAGGAATAGAATATTAGTATTTACGGGTTCCGTCCACGCTGGCTAGTTGAGTCCGAGATGTCATTCATGTGTGCCTACATAAAAAAAGAGTGAGATGCCCCAGCAATAATTTTATCGGTAGCCCTTTGACAATCGAATTAGAGTTAGAAATAAAGAGAAAAAGGCTTGAGAGATAATTTAGGTAGAGTTTTGGCTCTACAATTGATAATGCATACATTTGCTCGTAGATGATCCCCATTTTATAGGGAGCATATGCTCTAACCCAAATCGGGTTATGTGTCCTGACCCGATTCGAGCTAGATCGGGATGTCATTTCTCTGTTCATGTGCAGTTGCTTGAACATGATGATTACCCATTAAGAGTATCATAGTTTATTGTCACACAGTGCATTCCTTTTGTCATGTTAAATGGTTCACTTACCCCCAGACCATGTATTAGGCTAGGTCAACCGCCCCCGACATTCTAATTATGAGAGTGGCTTAACTACCTTTGGCACAGCATTAGGGTGTTAGGTTCAGAGGCATAGACACTGAGCTCGGGGGGCTAGACCTTGGGATTCCCTCGACTAGGCGACCACTGGCTGAGCTATCCAGTATATTGAGTTCCTATAGCTGAGCTACACTATTACCTGATCTTGGGCTTGAGCTCGTATGCTTGGTCTATAACGGCTGTCATTACAACTCGGCCACACCCGGTGCGCAATAGATTTGGTTGTCGAGCTGTACTCTTTTTTTTTCTTTTCTCCTATTTTTTCAGAAAAATGGGTCGTTCGACAAAATATGTTAGCACGCCTAAGGCCATAGCAAACTTTCAACAAGAATACGCCATTCTCGATGATGTAACAATCCGCATGGCGACCCCCGAGGAAACCTGGACAATTAGAGCATGGGGCATTAATATGGCCACTCTTGGCTATTCATGAGGCCAGGGTTGAGTTCCCCCTCCCTACCTCTGTGAGAGAAGCACTAGCCTTCTACGGTTTGTGTCGAGCTTAGCTTACCCCGAACTTCTTCGTGGTCCAAATTGGGGTGGCTTTATTGAATCGCTACATAGGCATCGAGCTCAGAATGCGAGAGATTCAGTACTGCTACTCCATAACAAAATGAACCATGGTAGCAATAAATACTATCATAGGGATAAGGAAGCTTAGCATATCATGCTCGACATGAAAGGCTCCAACAAAGGAGACTATGTGATTGCACAGGAAAACTGACAGCTCGGCCTTAACCCCCATGATTCGAGAACCAGGATATGCCGCACCCAGGCTGGATCCCCAGGTAGCCAAGATCCACCCCTTTTATTTCAAGCATTTTATTTATGTACTCTATTTATTGCGGGACTTTAATGTGACTCATGTTTTATTTTTGTTCCAACTTCTTAGTGCAACACATCGGTCAGTAGGGACAAGCGTGACAAACATCTGATCAATCACGCGCATTCCAGGTGCGTGCTTGATTTTGATCACGAAGTTCGCACCTTTTCCCTGCTGTTCAATGGTGTCCCAATCTGACCGGACGTGCTTGGGCACCGGGGCCTCGTCATTAACGGTCATAGCTGAGCAGCGACCAACAACCTCTAGGGCAGCTACAGCGAACATGCCTCCACGTAGGATTTTCAATATTTTTCTCAGGGACACGCCCTCTTCCACATCCCAGCGCGGCTCTAAGGCCGCTAGAGTCACGTTTTCAGGGGTTTAATCCCTTCCCCCGAGCTCATCTGCACCACCAGTACCTCTGGTGCCCAAGCTCCTCCCACGCCTTGAGCTCTTCCAAAACGGAGGAGCGTCGTTGCCGAAACAGCCGTGCACCAAATTTGGTGCCTCACAAAGGACCATGTTCCACCTTCCTCCACAACCTTTAGCATCAAGCAGCCCGCGCGGGAAGAAAAGGTACCACCCGCCTTTTCTCCCACATTGCGTGCCCGAGATCTCATTGCTCAGGATTTTGTACAGGAGTGCCACCACGAGTCTTGGGCTTTGGCAAAGAGCCTAGCCCTCCCTAGGGACAAGGAGGACTACCAAAAAATCCGTAACACCTCCATCATGAAGCAAGAAGCCTAGCACACGCCATCGTGGTAAGCTTTTTTTCTCGAACTTCAATCACTTGAATTTTAATTGCTTATTTCTAACATTGCCGAACTAACTGCTCTATACTGGACAGGGTCTACAAATGGTTGTCGAGGGAGACTGTCGTTCAGCGACATGGAGGAGAAGTAGAACCTCCTCCATGTTAACTCTTTGGCCCTCCAAGAAGGCGTGAAGGATCTCTAAATTCAAGTCGATGAAATGGTTACGGCAAAGGAAGCTGTCGAACTCCATGCCACCCACGCCCTAAACACGCAAAAGGAAAATGAGGCGAACCTCTCATCTGTTACATCGAGTTGGAAGAGGCAAGGAAGTTAAAGGTCGACTTTCAAAAAGACTAAATTTTTTATTTAAGTAAAAATTTAATATTCACTTGGATTATAACTGTACTCCTAAAAGTTGCTTACGTATCTAATTAGGCACGCAACCGCATTGGAATCAAGTCAAACGTAGTTCAATATTTTATTTATATTTGAATTTTATAAATTTTGATTTAAGTGAAAATTTAAGATTCACTTGGATTGCGACTATACCCTTGAGGGTTGCCTACGTATCTAATTGGGCACGAGACCACATTGAAATCAAGCCAAATGTAGTTCAATATTTTATTTTGATTTGAATTTTATAAATTTTGATTTAAGTAAAAATGTAACATTCATTTGGATTGTGACTATATCCCTGAAGGTTGTTTATGTATCCAATTAGGTATGAAACCGCATTGAAATCAAGTCAAATATAGTTCAATATTTTATTTTGATTTGAATTTTATGAATTTTGATTTAAATAAAAATTTAAGTTTCACTTAGATTGTGACCATACCCCATGAGGGTTGCCTATTGAGCATGAGACCGTATTGGAATCAAGTCAAACGTAGTTTAATATTTAATTTTAATTTTAATCAATTTAAATAAATAAAAATTTAAAATTCACCTGGAATGTGACTGTATCCCTAAAAGTTGTCTATTGTTAGAATTTTTAGAGCACAAATCTCCCAACGCAGTGAAAAAAGAACGTAGGCTTCAATTCACTTAAAACAAATAAAGAATAAAACAAGAATATCCAAGCAGAACATAAGATATATGCGGTTCGGCTGACTCCCTACCTCTACGAAAAAATAAGAAAGAATAATCCACTATATATTATCAATAAGGATTACAAGAAGTAGTTTTACACTCTCTAATCTCTAAATATGAGTCTTACTCTAGTGTATTTGAGCCTCTCTTTACATGCTATGGCCTCAACCTGTGCCTCTTCGATGTATTCTCACATTCTACCTCACTCTCTATATGTCCTAAGATTTCTGGTGCTTAAACCCCTTTATATAGACTCCAAACTAGGTCAAACCATGCGACGGCTACAGCTCTAGCTGCCTCAATAAAATGGGCTCTCACTGCGCACCGCTTGAGCGATCTATGGTCCCCTCAAGCAAACTCCCTTGGATTGAACTGCATAGAAATATAAGACACAACCCCAACAATCTCCACATTGGCTTGAATTTCTGAACCATCTTGAAGATTTTTCAGACGCTTTGTCCTATACCATTTTTAAGGGTATGAATGCTCCACCGTTTCTGATAATCAATTTGAATGAGCTTAGACTCCACCTCTACTATTGCTCTTTTTTTGATATATTGTTCTTGTCGATCTGATCAAGCCGTATATACCAGAGATCTGAGTCGTCGCTGCTGGATTTTGCCTGTGTGATAGTGGTAACTCCACCTACCACCACGTCCTCTATAAATCTATAGAGATCTCTAACATGTTGTTCTTCATCTTTATTGCGATCGAGTGATTATGCCAATAACCAGAAGATTTGATACCACTTGTTAGGATTTTTAAGAACAAATCCCCTAAATAGGATCTGATTTGGCACAGAAAAAAACTTGCATATGCTACGATCAACATAAAGCAAATAAATAATGAAAACAACCACAAGAAGAACACAAGATATACGTGGTTCGGCTAACAGTCTACCTCTATGAGAGAATAAGAAGGAATAATCTATTATTATCAATAAAAATTACAAAAACTAACTCTACGCTTTTTGATCTCTAAATCTGAGCCTCACTCCAGTGTATCTGAGTCTCTTTTTACACTCTCTGACCTCAACTCGAGTCTCTCTAGTGTATCATCACATTGTGCCTCACTATCTATGTGTCTTAAGGTTTTTTGTGCTTGAACTCTCTTTATATAGATTTCAAAAGAATCCCAATTAAAATCGAACTCAATAAATTGGTTGCCTAAAAACTCATCAACGCGATTCTCATGATTTTCATGTAATTTAGGAAACTCCAATATCATTCAGTTTTCTTATTCTTCAATACCATTGATTGACTAAGAATTTTTAAATTTAATGCTCACAAATTTGATCCGCCAGAATCATATTCGAGTTAGTTCCAACAAAAAATAAGTGTACTTTTGGTATTTAGAGCTCACAATTTATTGATATAAGAAAATTTTGTTTCCACCTCTTAACCGAAGGGACTTTAGTATATATTGTTAGAAAAAATAAGAAATGTTAACGTAATTTTGAAAAATTGGACTTCAGTATATATTGTTAGAAAAAATAAGAAATGTTAACGTAATTTTGAAAAATTAAAGGAGTTGTTAATATTTTTATTTAATCTCAAGAAAAGTCAACGTAATTTACCTAATACCAAATTATTAAAAAATCTCAAAAGAAGCTGTTATATTTAGGGGTGCACAAAAATCCAAATAACTCGCAAACTGAACCAACCCGATTTTTATGAGTTGCTTTGGATTGGTTTTTTCAAGCTATTGATTTAGTTTCAGGTCTAAAAAAATGTAAATCGATAATAATAGTTCAATTTCTAAGTCAGTTTAAAATTAATTTGACTTGATGCAAAAATCGAATCATATAGACTCGATTTTTTATATGCATAAAAATTAATAAAAATAATTTCTTTGAATTATTTATTAAATTTATAAATACAACCAATTATCTAAAAATCTCATAATTTAATTTAGTTGTACTTAACTTTCATATGAACTTTTACTTCTTCTGCAAGTTACAATTATGCCTATTTTGTAAAAGGCCAAATTTGTCCCTCTATATTGGCGACTACACACTCAAATAGTCATTAAAGAATGGATTGGTCCCAGCTTAAAATTGAATTTAAAGTTTTTCTGGTTTAAAGTTCAAAATTTTATTTTATTTTCATTCGTAAATTTTAGTTTTTTTTTATTTTTTATTTACTGTTATCCTTATTATTTTTTCATATTAATTTAAAATATTTTTAAATATTTTTAAAAATATCAAAAAATTAATTATATATATTTTTTTATAAAATTATATTTCTAAAATCTACTCATAGTGATATATTAAATAATATCTATATTGAATATAAAATTATGTAATATATATATATATAATCTCTTCTTTTACTTAAAAATTTTTAACTTCTTATTTTATTGCTTTTTGACCTAAAATTATTTTAAACCAACAAAATTTTTAGTTTTCAAATTATTTTTGTTCAGTCGCCTTTATTTCTTTCTCAGGAATTTGATTTGAACCAATGTAGCTACTTCCCTTTAGCAGCAACTTGGCTTAAATATAGTTCTTCATATTCGAATAATACAGAGTACTAAATACTAATCACTGTGCATTGTATCGTGGTTAATGTTTATAAAATTAGGAATAATTCGTGTTTAAATGCACTTTTACATTTTTTTTTAAAGATTGCTCATGCACTTTAATACTTTATTTTAAACTTTATTTTCAAATAATAATTCATATAAAAAATAAAAAGAATTTCAAACTCAACGAACTTCGATATAGATAAAGAGAAAAAGAACTATTAAATGAAACCACAAACTAAAATGCCTAGGGCGTCGAAAAAAATTCAAATATCACCATCGTAAAAAAAAAATTCATATTTTATTGTGATTACACAACTATGCAAATCACTTTTTTCTCTGATCCAAAATGCATGAACTACTTTTTAATACAAATGCAATTGAAGCTATTGATTACTCTAAGCATTGTCCACGGTTAAATCTATATAAAAGTTACAATAAGTATGCTAACTTGTCAATAATCTAATAATTAATTAATTAGCAAATTCTAAGACACTCAATTAAAAATACAATTTTGTTAGTTTGTCAATTTATAAAGATAAAAAAATAAGAAAAAATTGTAAAAGTAAAAATAAAATTATTTATTGCATTTCAATGGTTTAATTTTTGACACTTACATAAATATCACATCAAAAGTTCTCTCTTGTTATATAAATAAATATTTAATTTTTAAAATTTAAAAATAAAACCAAAAATAATATTAATAATTTAATAATTAATTAACTAGTCAAATTTAAAATATGTAATTTAAAAATATAATTTTCTTGAATGTAGTATTAATTTCGATCATGTCTGAGTTACATTCAATTTGTATACAGCACCACAGAATTTTCATCAAAATACTACTCTACGATTACAAAATCGTTGGTGGCAGCCTTGTTGGGTGCCTAATGACGGCGATGCTGTCTGAGTATTTTATGGTACTGGTACTTCAAAGCAGCATCATTTTGTACGGCAAGCATCATTTTATGTCTTAATAATATAATTTTATTAATTTTATAATTTATAGATATAAAAAATAAAAAAATTAAAATTTAAAATTGTATTATTTTTTTATTAAATTAGTAAAAGAATAAGTAATAAAAATTAATATTTTTTTATTTATTTTTTTGTAAAGAAAAACATGAGAGAAAAGAGATAACAAAATAAAAAATTAAAATTATTTTATTTTAATTGTTAAATTTTTAACACTTATATAAACATATTGATATTCACAAAATGCCTGTTATAATTTTAATTTTTTAATATATATATATATTTCTTGCCTATTTTGGTTATACGAGCCTTTCATATTGAGAAACTTTTTAGTGTACCTTGTAGTGATTGATTTTTATTTTTTATAATTTTTGATGTATTTTAATAATTCATTCTTGTGTAAGGTTTTGTCTCCCAATGTGAGGTGTGCATTAGAGGTATCTCAAATGAACCTATTCAACTTTATGTTAAATTTAGAATGCATTTAATTAGGTCTCTTAACCTGATAAAAAATATATATACTAATTCCCATGAAAATCGGGGAAAATTAGATGACGTACACAAATTTTATTATAATTGTACTGTGCTCTATCAAATCCCCCGTAGTCACATCACATGGATGAAAATTGTCCAAGTAAGACTTTTTACTCTAAAATATTTAATTTACCCTTAATTTATTTTAAATTAGCAATTGACATATGTATGCATATGCAAACGCATATTTAAGAAATAAACTAATTTTTAAAAATTAAATAATAAAATAATTTAATTTTTAAATTAAGAATAGTTATAATTTTGAAATTAAATGGCGAGGAAAAATTGTAATAAATATTTTAAAAAAAATA
Source organism: Heliamphora exappendiculata (assembly GCA_034768845.1). Classification (NCBI taxonomy): domain Eukaryota; kingdom Viridiplantae; phylum Streptophyta; class Magnoliopsida; order Ericales; family Sarraceniaceae; genus Heliamphora; species Heliamphora exappendiculata. The sequence continues at coordinate 8,393 of JAOTRH010124029.1, forward strand.
AATAATAATTAAAAATATTTTTAATAACTAAAAATCTACATAGCTTCATTTTATGAAAAAACAAAACAGGTACTCACTTTATATATTAATATAGATAGATAAATGCATAAAAATAAGGAAATGCGTGAATCACTCCCAAATAACTTTCATTATAGTTGTTAGGAAATTAATTATTATTTAATTTTTATATTTTTTTATGACAATTCAAGTTATATTATTCGTGTAAAACTCTTAATGTGATTAGAACTCTTGCGATTGGATTAAGATAAGATTATAGAGTTTTAATTGATTAAGAAATTCTAAATTCTGGAGGATCCTTATTTGATGAGTCTTAGTTGGATTAGGAGTTCTGATTTGTTTAGATTTTTTAGTAATTATCCTAGTTTGATTTGGAATCATGAATGTGTATTGTATTAGAAGACTTCTTTTATCAGAATTTTATTCAAGCTGAGAGATTGAAGTACAACAGCACAAACCAAGAGTACAAGCAGCCAATGCCGAATTTGCCACGACAGAGTACAATCTGGCACATGACCGCTCGAGTGGTCCCAAGTGCGCTCAAAAGGATCCCAGGCAGTTTTAATTCGATTGAAACTCCATTTGCCTGGTTTTGAGGTTTATATAAAAGACCATAGGCCAGCCACGAAAAAGAACTTCTGCAATTCAATTATCAGATATTCTAAAGCTGATCAAAAGTTCTTTTGAATTTTAAAAATTCTGAGATTGTTCGTGTTCAACTTAGAAGGCGTTCTAAGTTTTCAGATAGGGATTCTGCGGGTGTGAAAGTATTGAGGATTCAATATGCATGAAGTTTCGAGGATTTGTTGCTGAGGTGATCAAGTGGGAACGGTGCACGTGGATTCGGCAAGATAAGTTTAAGGTATTTGGATTGAGGATTCAAACAAAGTCTGTAAGTAGGTATCTTGTAACTGTTCAATTGGTTAGTATTTGATTTGCCTAGACTTGGTAGTCTCGTAGTTTTTTACCCAAATTGGGTTTTCTACGTAAAAAATTTCGTGTGTTGAGTTTAGATGTTTGATTCTTTACTTCTCGTATTTCACGACATAGATTGATTAAAAACATAAAAAATATATATATATTTTAATTGGTTTGATTTAAAAATAAAAAATAATTTTTTCAATTTGCATAAGAGCGAGTTTATTTTTTTCAAAAATAATTATAATTTTTTATAAAAAAAAGTTATAACTTTTTTTGATTAAAAATATTTTTCTTTAAAATAAAAGATTTTTTGAAAAGAGCAACGGTCCTAATGAATCTTAGTCATGGAATTTTCAAGAGAAGGAAATTCAACTATTAGACCACCCCTGTTGGATGGAAGGAATTACTCTTATTGGAAAGCTCGAATGCGGGCATTTTTAAAATCCATCGATGAAAGAGTTTGGATTTTAATTGTTACTGGCTATACCCAACCTATTGTCAAGTCTATGGACGATTTTATTTTAAAACCAACTGAACAATGGGATAAAAAAGATATTAAAAATATAAGTTGGAATAGCAAGGCTATCAATGCCATCTTTAGTGGTGTCACACCGGAAGAAATTCGACGAATTTGTACGTGTGAAATTACTAAAGAAGCGTGGGATATCTTTGAAGTCACCCATGAGGTACTACAACTGTAAAAATTTTAAAACTTCAAAGGCTTACTACTAGTTTTGAAACTTTAAGAATGAAGGATAATAAGACATTTGATGATTTTTATGCCAAATTAAGTGACATAATCAATTCTAGCTTTATTCTTAGTGAAACCAGAATCTCGCATTGTTAGAAAAAATTTGAGTTCACTTCCTGAGAGATTTTAACCAAAAGTTACTGTTATTGAAGAAAGCAAAAATGTTGATATATTGCTAGTGGAACAATTTGTTGAAAATTTTTAAACCTATGAAACTAGTTTACATCAACCTAAAAAATCTAAAAGTATGGCTTTTAAAACGATTTAGGATGACATTGACGAGGCTAAGAAAGAAGATGAAATTGATGTTGAAATTATGAAATATTTTGTTAAAAATTTTAAAAAGACTTCTAAAAATAAAAATTACAGCAATCTCAATCTGGAAAATAAAGAGGAAAACAAACTCAAAATTAATTCTAAGAATGATAATAAAAAGGTCAAAAATCAATCCCGTGGCATACAGTGTTTTGAATGTCAAGGTTATGGCATGTGGCGAATGAATATTCAACCAAAAAAAAAGTGTAAAGCATTTAAAGTCACATGGGATGACAGTTCTCTGAAAATAATTCTAACAATGATGAAGCCGACAATGATGATGGTAATTTTGTTTCTTTTATTGCTTCATTAAATTATGTTGATCATGCATGCTCTAGTCCTAAGTCTATCTGTGAAAGTTCAAAAAGTGAGTCAGTCGACAATAACGATGAATCTAAATGCGAATAGAAAGATGGTGAATCTCTTCAGCATGCATATGAAAAATTGTATGATGAAAATTATAAATTGACTAAAATAAATTTAAAATTGACTACAAAAATTTTTTTTTTGAAAAGGAAATAGAAAATTTGAAACACGAATTGTCTGAAAATTAATCTGAAGTTAGTCAATTAAAAACTCATAAAATCGTTTTAACAAAAAAATTGAATGCAACTGAAAAAGAAAGATATGACTTAATTAAATCATGCAAAATTTTTAAAAACACTATTGTCAATCTTGAAAAAAATTTGCATGAAAATATTGAGTCAAAAAGATTACTCGAGTCGAGAGTTTTAAATTTACAAAAAAAATCTCGATACTTCTAATGCTACACTTAAGAAATTGAATGCAGGTTCTCTAGACTTAGAAGAAATTTAAAGTGTGCAAAAAGGGGCGTTTGTGGCGTTTGGAATTTAGGGATCAAAAATAAAGTGAGGGAATTCAAATATGTTTTGAAAAATAGTTTAACACATTGAAAATCAACTTTTGAAAATCTATTTTTTTATAGAAAATAGAGTTGCCACTTAGTTTTTGAGAAAAACTAAGAAAAACCAAAATAGCCACTTATCTTTAAAACGTAAACCAGAGAAAAACATGGTTCGGTGGCTAAAGTACGAATCGGAAAAGGTGTTAGGCACCCCGTTCGTCCAACCCTAAGATTGGCATCTACTAATCATCATTGGTTCTTTAATAGAATCTCTCAAATGCATGCAAATAAAGAAAATAGAAGCAAAAGGAGAACATCCAAAATCAAGTATGAAAAATACATAAAATATATACATAACACTAAAAAACAAATAAGTGTTAAAAGAAAAATTCTAAGTCCTATGTATGCAATTTCTATCTAAATGATTCATGAAACACATATCCACATGCAATATTCACAAAAATAAACTAAACTAATATGGTTTGCATAAAAGAATAAAAAACATAATTGAAGATACTAAAATTACCTAAACATGATTTACTAACAAGAAATACATTAAACCAAGCAAGTTAAGGAAAGTAACTAAAATATGCACATGATCAAAATAAGCTAAATTAACATTAACATGATAAAAAAGTAATAAAAAAATACATGCAAATTCTATATTTAAAAGAAAGTTTATTAACAAAGAAAATGACAAAAGAGAGTTTAAGAATTCAAAGAAAAAGAAAAAGAAGTTTGTAAAAGAAAATGATGCTTAAGTGAAAATGTTGAAAAATATTTATTTAAACTATTAAAAGAAAACCTAACTATTCATATTTTATATCCTAGAAGAAGAAAAATAAGAGAAAAAAAAGAAATTTAATCTATGGAACATTTTTATGAAAATAAAGCTAATGACAAAATATTTAGAAAAATTACACTTATTGTTAAAAGAAAAAGAAAGAAAATGTAAAATAAAAGTTAACAAAAGAATATTAAATTAATTCTAGTTAAGGAATGCTTAAACTAACATTAAAGAGAGAGCAAAGAAAATATAGCATTGGCATTTAAAGAGAATAAAATAGATAAAAAAAAGAAGATAAAAGGAAGAGAAAATAAAAATTAAAAAATTACACTAAAATTACAAGAAAGAAATAAAAAAAATAACTAAAGTATTGAAAGAAAATTACATGAAGTTAACAGAAAATGAACTTTTAACTAATAAAGAAAATAAAATGAACCAACAAACTAATTATTACATGAAAATAAAGTGGAATGCCAGGAAATAAAGTAAAAGCTAGAGATTAAAGTGGAGCGTTAAATAAATGGAATAAGATGAAATGTTAGTAAAAGAAGATTAGATTAGTTAAAAGAAAAGGAAAATAAATAATATTTGAGCATTAACTTAAGATAAAAAGAAAGAGAAAGAGAAAGAGAATAAAAATGCTAAAATTTAAATGGACGTATTATTGATAATTACAATCATTTTTATGTAAGTGCTTTGTATTATAACAATAACGACATTATTTAGTCGTATTGTTAATTGATGTTAGTACTAATTAATGAATTAACTAAAGAAAAAAATAATGTGCTTAGTGTGAAAGTGTAAACTAAAAAATTAAAGCAACTAAATTAAATAGAATTAAGGCAACTAAAATAAATGAAGTAATGTAAATTATGACAAGATTATGTAAAAGAATACATGAATTGAAATTGAATATAATCCGATCGCCCCAAAAGAGAGGAAATATGGCTAGAAGGACCAGATATCCAAACAGAGTACCTGAATTGTAGAATCCTCAAGTCGGTAGAATGAGCTCCAGTTGTCCAATCCTCGGGTGGTGATCCAAGCAATGTAGGCTTCAAGGTAGGTATTGGAGATTCGGGACTCGGTATCTCGCAGGGCTTCAGCGTCGAGGCTCGAAATCGCTCGGTATATTGGTAGAGTCTCTCTCACTCAAAAATTCGTACTGAAAACGTATGCTGGGGTACGGTATTTATAGAATTCTTCAACCAATGAGGTGTTGTCACGTTTTGGGACACGTCAGGCCATTTGGAGTTGGCGGTCGCCACTATGCAAGTTGGCGATCGCTAGGTTTTTAAAAGTTTTCACAAAGTTCTATGGCGGTCGCCACAATGGGAGTTGGCGGTCGCCATGATGGGAGATGGCGGTCGCCACTTTGGATTAGGATTTCTACAAAGTTATATGGCGGGCGCCACAATACAAGTTGGCGATCGCCTTACTTGGGCAGCAAGTTTCGATGGTTTGACAAAATTTCAGTGGTTTAAAGGTTTTGGATTCAAATACCGAGCTTGGATCACTTTCTGATGATCGCACTGAGGCCCTATTCCACCTATTTTCATCATCAAATTCTCCTAAGATTAGGCGGAATCAAATTGGGGTGTCTACAGTTGCCCCTCTTTGATATAACTTACATAGCAATGCGCGAAGCAGGTTATATCAAAAATCGAGAGACAACAACCATTTGACCGTGCCGTCAATCTTAGGCCATGAGCACACAATCATTCGTTTGATATTGGTCGTACTCGAATTTTCATCGAGCTGCCTACATACCCCTTTGCTAAGGATCAAACCAGAATGTAGTTTTCGGGACAAAATGCGAGATGCAATGATAAGGAACATGATGTGGATGCTAACATGAATAAATGCTATGCACACATTTACATTGTAGTGCAGATATAATGCAAGAGGGTTCTGATGTCATAACACAAATAAACAATAAATGCTATTGTTTATTTCGAAAAAAACACTAACCTATGGAGGAAAAGCTTTGCTTTGTTTTTCGATTTTTTTGATTTTTGATTTTTGATTTTGTAACGAATCTTAGAAAATTAAGGTAAAAACATTGAAGAATTTTTGAAAATCTTTAGGAAAGTTTTGAAAAAAATTACAGAATTTCAAGGAAAACTTTAAAAAATCGTTTTTGAAAAATTTCTAGAAATGTTTAGAAAATTTCAGGAAATTTTGAGAAAAAATTTTAAGAAAAACTTAGAAAAACCCAGAAAATTTTAGAAAAAACCCAAAAAATTTTGAGAAAATTTTAGAAGTTTTTTAGAAAATACTAGCAAATTTTAGAAAAAAATTTGAGAAAATTTTGGCAAAACTTAGAAAATACTAGAAAATTTTAGAAAAAGTTTTGAGAAAGTTCTGGGAAAATCTTAGAAAATACTAAAAATTTTTAAGAAAACTTTTAGAAAATTTAAGGATAATTTTAGAAAATCTTCAAAAAAAATTAGAAAATTTTCGGAAAATCATAGAAAAATTTTTAGAAATTTTTAGAAAAATTTTAGAAAATTTTGAGAAAATCTTAGAAAAATTTTAGAAAATTTTAGGAAAATTTTTAAAAAAATTTGGGAAA
>JAOTRH010124040.1:0-14623 GCA_034768845.1 Heliamphora exappendiculata
GGGAAGATCATGGAATGTATAGTAACTAAGAGTTTGTGGTTGAATGAATGACCAAAATCAAATGATTTGAAATTAATAGATGAGAAGAATTTACCCGTTAAATTAAACATGAAAATCAAATGGGAAATTGATGGGTGGATGAAATGTGTGAGTTGTGATTATGGATGGTATAATAAAAATAAGATTTGAAATTTGTATTGGTAAAATATAAAACGGTCATGGATTCATGAGAATTGGACAGACGATTAATGAAAGAAATTATGAAATGTGATTGAAAATTACGATTTAATGAATATTGGGTTTTATTGAATTAATATGGTAATGATTATGAGATTTGATTTGGGGAGGTGGGGCTCCCGGTTGATTTATGAATGTTGATATGATTGATGTGATATTGAACCGATGGATAGTTGATGTGATTAAGTTGGGCTTGCACAGCTCCGCGGTGAAAGACCGAAAATTTGCGCAAGATGGGGACCACATGCCCACAGGTTAGCCCCCGAAATGTGGTAGTTGTGTCGTGGTGAGTTATAGAGCGACCCATTCCACAATGGCTTTGCGTAGCCTATTGGGGCCGAATGGGGCGATGTTTCTATAAGCTGCGTCCGACGTTGGTTTCAGATGATTGTAGTGATGAGTTATAGAGGTATTTATTACCCAATGGCTTCGCGTAGCCTATTGGGAGAATAGAAAGGGATTTCTATAAACTACACCCTACGTTGATTCAGTATTGGATTGATTAAATAAAATGTAATTGTGGATAATGAGCTAATGAACCGAAAAGAAAGTTAATGGTTTTATAATAAACCGGCGTGCATTGGCATTCAAAAAATTTAAAAAAGAAAGAAAATGTGAATGAAAGGGATAACCAATAAAAGATAAAGAGAAACTGTAATTTATGTCAAGGGAAGAAAAGAAGGGAAATAAAAGAATGTCAACCATTGAATTGAGATGAATAATGAGCCTAATAAGACTGCGGAGATAGACTGAGAAATGAACAATTTTATAAAAAGAATATAAATCTAAATGTTGGATAACAAACCAAAGAAAATGGAAATGTGGATAAGGAACTGATAAATTGAAGAAAAAGTTAACGGGAAGGGAAAATATTATTCAGTAATTGATCAAAGAGAAATTGGAAATGGAATGAATAAAGTATGAATCTTTAACCTCATGGGAATTGTGATGAATTGAATTAATAAATGTGAGTAATGAGTTTCATGAATTTGAGTACTAAAAGAAAATGAAATGATAGCATTAATGGGTTTAGAATAAGAATGAATAGATGGCACTTTTAAAATTTAAAATAAGTATCGATTATAACTCGGTTATGAAATTATTTTCAAGTTGTTGCACACAAAAGCATATTCATTACACCTCACAAATCATACATTGCACATTTATTAGTCTTATCCTACGGGCTTCGGCTCAGGTTGTATGTAATCAACCTTTTACAGGTGTTGATAAAAGAAGAGTAAGCGAGGATTCAGATCTTCAAGAATGGATTGGAAGAAAGGAGTAAATTTTATTATTTTGAAGTATATATGTAATCATATACATTTGTTCAAACTACATGGAAACAATGAAATTATATTGGATAAATGTAATCAGTATGCAAATTTGATGAGACTTATGTATAATTTAAGTCGCATGGAGATGAATACAGTAGTAAGGAAGTGAATGATGTCAATTATTATGTAGCTTAAGCTTGTATGGTTTAATTTTCTTTGGGAATTGGTATAATTGAGATGTAGTTGGAAATGAATGGTGTAATAATTTTGATTGTGTTTGAGAGTTGGAGTCCAGGCGGTGCCTGAGTCTATATATATCTTGTGATTTGAGTTTGAGTTTGACAGGTAAATTTGGGATAATCCGATAAACAGAAGAGACTCTGCCGAAATTTTTAAGAAATTTACTTAGATTTTAAAGTTTAAGAAAGGAATTTCTTTTGAAAACAATTACATTCTAGTATCTTTCTTTAAAGGAGGTTCAGACAATAAATAGGGATTTAAAGAAAAAGTCTCCTCGGTGATTTGGCAACATTGAGTTCTTAAGTGGAGTTCACGTGACCCGGGGTACGGGGCGTGATATAAGTAATTTTTATAAAATAATGAATTAAAAATTAACAACTCTCCTAAGTAGGGTAAAATGACCATTTTGTCGTTAGTACAGTAAAAAGTTTTAAAAACTTAAATTTTGACACATGGATAGCCTAAATAAAGGATTTAAGTACAACTATGTAGCAAAAAACAAAATAACATAAAAAATTACAAATATGCCCCTTAGTGGCCGGCCACATTGGAAGTTGTGCCAAAATGCATATTTTTTCTTTCTTTTAAGCTTAAAAAGACGAGAAAGTATCAAATTAAGCATTATGATGATCCAACACTTGTTGAACAATTAATATACATAATAATATGGTATTATAGGCTAACAAAAGTAAACAAATCATTATTGAAGTTCGTACGTACTAAAATAAGTCAAAAATATATATTTTGTCAAACAAGCTTAATTTGAGTTAAAATATCATATCTACTTAATCAATTGCTATAAAAACTATGATAATTCACGAGAATACTAAATTTATCATAAACATACTAAAATAATAAGTTTCAGTAGAAAAAGCCATCGAAAAGATACATCAAATTAAATTTTAAAGTATTTTTTCTTGCACAAAATAGCATGCAAAACAATGCAGAACCCCAAGATTGATTGAAATTAGAGTTTTTGTCCCCCAAACTGACCCCAGTCTAATATCCCTTCCCCATATCTGATGTATATGCCTCAAAACTTGCACCATGTCATTGCATATCAATTCAACACGTGAAGTGGAAGAGAAAAATGAGAAAAAAGGACTTAAATCTCATCATGATGTTCCCTAGTATTCTCTATATAAACCAAACCAAACACCCTCCCTCACCTCTTTATATTTCGACCATATAGAGAGGGAAAACTAGGTTTGAGTATTCTTGAAGTGTTATACAAGTTGAGTGAGAAAGGAGGGAGTAGAAAAGAAGAAAGGAAGAAAAGAAGGAGAAATTAAGGAGAGGAGTTTTCCAAAAGCGAAGTCCTTTCATCCTACCATCCATTGAGCCTCAAAACAAGTAAGTAAAATCACTAAAACTTATGTCTAGTACCACTCAAAATATCCCTCAACTCATCTCTTTAAACACTTTAAAAATAAGAATCGAAAACAAACTGAAAAGGTGTTATAGTTAAGAATTAGGGGTTGTGTTTTTGGATGATATGAAACGTTGTTATGTGTTGTTATTTTTGCGTTTGAGGACCTAGAAGTGTGCTACAACCTTGACAGTCATGTCTAAAATGCAAGCATGCAAAGAAATGGAACAAAACTTGACATATTATAAGCAGGAGCCTTGAACATAAAGGGACTTGATTCTTAAGAACTTTGATGTTTCTGCCATACACTTTGGAACCCCATTACTCAATGCAGAAAATTGATCTAAGCATGTTATTTATGTTCAGATTTATATTTTTGTCTTATCGTTCATCCAAAGTCTGTTTCAACCCATTGGAGTAAGTAAAACTCGAGATATTGCAATTTTACCAAAGTGTGTTGTTTTCGGACCAGTCAACACTATCAGCCTAAACACCCTAGTTTACAATGAGATTCGAACTTTGGAAGAAAAAAATCACAGTTGTAGCTAGCATGTATATCTAAGTACCCACCAAACATGAGCACAAAATATTGAGTTTGAATAGGTCAAAACCCTTTCCAACTCTCTATTGTGTTTTATCCCTCAAAGGGCACTTCTATTATATATTTTTTTGTAGCTCAAAACTCTTATTTTTAGTGACCTACTCCAAAAGTGGTCAACATGAACATTGTAGCTAACTTATTAAATTACTTTTTCCACAAATCAGACTTAGAAGCCTCATGATGGTCCCTCAAAACTATTTCAAATTATCTGTTCAAAACTGGCTCTGCTGAGTTTTGACTGCTGACAGAACCTATTTTACCAAATGTCTTATATCTCCAACCTGTTCCAAACAACCACCCCTAGCACCCTTCATGAGACTTATAGGGGACATGTTAAACTAGAATATATCAAAAAATGGGCTCTCTTGGACTTGATTTGATACCCAAAAATTGAGACCAACGGGGCATATATTTGGTAAAATTGTGAGGAAATCTCAGTTGATTTGTGTGGAGCCTTTTTCCTTTTGTGTCGACCCTTTTTGTACTGAACCGTTTTTACTTAGAATACTTTATTCACCCATTTGTCTTAGGTTTGGCCTGAGTGTCAAATATAAGAGTTGTAGAAAATATTTCTATCTAAATGGTGTTTAAAAATTATGACTTTATTCCAAGTCTAAATGCCCCAAACCCTATCGAACCTTTTTAATTTAACACTCGATTTTGGTCTTAAAAGTTGCTAAGTATGCTTGAGTGCCTTTTATTGTGAGATCCGAGTTCTATATGATGATCGGTTTAAACTAGTTGATTAGTGTCTTTAAGTGAATGCATGATGATTTGAACTTATTCCATCACGTTTGAATTTTATCTCGAGAATTGAATATTGCCAAGCTAGTTGATGCCATGATTTATATAGTTGCACTTGAGATCCATATCGTACATCATAGGCATTGTCACATTTTCATTTCGGAATATTGGAGTCCTTTCCATATCTATCATTGTGGGTTGGGATATGTTGAAACTGTCCTTCTTGGTTCGAAGTCTAGGGCATCCCTAGTAGCCCTTTTTGTAATTGTTTTGGGATATATTCCCTTTGAGCACCCTGGGCGTGTCCTCGGTGTCTCGAAAGAAAGATTTGTTATTTATGGAGAATGTTGGGCACCACAGGTTCGTCACTAGCATTCTGGTTTCGTTGGCTTAGACTTTGGGTTGGCACAGGCAAAGGCATCATGAGTCTTAAGGTGGGACAAACTAACTTATTTGATGATGGATTAATGATTGATTGATGATGGAAAATTTTTTTTGATTGCCAGGAGGGGGCTTGGACCCCACGCCATTGCCACTGAGTAAAAACAGCTGAAGCATGAAGTCAAGGCGCGCGCTTACTATTCGCAACGAGGCGCAATGATGGCTTTTGTGATCAACTTCCATAAAGTCTACTCTGGAAATTCTCAGCATGGAATTCATGTTACGATTCTGGATATGAATCGGGTTGGGCACTTGTTTCACATCCTTTTGCATCACATACCTGTACACTTGTTCTTATATATGCTTGTCATGCTATAATTGTCAAATTTATCTATCTCCTTGACTTTAAATTGTATTGGGCGTTATATAATATGCGTTGTAGAATATTTTGTTGTGAATTTGGTTAGAAGGTTTAGGGAGTTTTCTTCTGGGTTTTGGCTCATGCAATTCACGCCACAGGTGAGGAGGAAGAACTATTTGAAGAAGTCACACCCGAGGAAGAAGAAGGCAATTTTGAAAAACTAAGTGAATGGCAGGATCCAGCCGACCCTAACAATGCAAATTAATGAATTTGAAGTTCACCCTTTTTGTCCTTTTCTTTAGTTTCCACGAGCTTATTGTAATTTTCGTTAAATCTTTTGGAGAACTTTAATCGCTATGTATTTTAAACAGCTCTGAACTCTTAATGACATAGTACTTATCATAAGAAACTATGAATGGAAGGCTAGAATATCACTTTATTTATATTTATGTACGTCTTGATGTGCCTATAGGACGGGGTGTCAGTTGGTATCAGAGCCTAGGTTTAGTGAACCATTAGGCTTTGGGTTATAGGAGACCACGAGTTCTGTAGCATAGAATCTCTGTAGAATGTCTATATTATTAGCTTATCACTTATAATTTTAACTACTTAAAAAGCCTTACCTCAAGTTTCTTTTTATTCTAGGATGGCATGTAATGCCGAGCTGGGAGGAGAACCATGGCAGGCACATGACCCAGAAGATTCTAATCCATAAGAAGATCCAAAAGAGATACAAGTGGAGGAATAAGAACTAATTGATGTCGTTCCCCTAGCTTGGGCTTTCCAGGAAGATTGGCAGGCAAACCCAGAGGATGAGAATAATGAGATAAAGGCGGACGAAGAACCAAATGAGGCAATTTACGAGGCTAACGACGATGATGGTGATGATGATGAGGACGATAACAATGATGAAGCAGAAAAGGCGATTGGTTTTCCCTATGATCAGCTTGAGGCAACTCTGCCCGAGTCCGATGAGGACGAGACTGTCGATACCGCTATTTACTACAATTGCCCAGAATGCCAGGGTTACTACGTAGGAGATTGGGTGTACGTCAGAATTTTCCCAGAACACATGTACACATGGAGGAATCTAGAGGCCTTTCCTCGTTATATAGGACCTTTACGAGTGATTAAGAAATACACCCGAAGACTTTATTACCTGAACTTTCGTTCCGGATTTAAGGCACGAATTGGAGATTTGCTAACTATAAAATGGATGTAGCCCCGAAGACCAAAAGACGAAAAGGTTATTATCGACTCACGTGACCTGGCTATCGACTTTAACAACTCCGAGACATATCAGGAAATTTTGATAGCCATAACCAATAGGATGCAGATGGGACAAACCAACGCCTGGCACGTCGAAGTATGATGGCGCGGTTATAACATCATCGAAGTGACTTGGGAGTGTGAAGCAATCGTTCTCCACCTTTACCCACATTTGTTTTTTTATATTTTAACATGCTAGCCATTACACTTTTTCTTTTAGCTAAAAGATTGTATGTGTGCTATGTGAACTTTTTGACAAACTTGTACTGGTTATGAGTTAGAATAACATGCAAACGTTTGCTGTTAAAATCTCTATGAGTAGTTCTGTAAACCTCAACTTAACTCTACAAAATCCCAAAACATAAGAAATAATCAAGAACTAGAACAACCCTCAGAATCATAACACTCTTCTTTCTTTCTTTATTTTAGAATGGCTGGTAACTTTTTGACAAACTTGTACATGTTATGAGTTGGAATGAAATGCAAACGTTTGCTGTTAAAATCACTGAGTAGTTATGCCATCCTCAACTTAACTTTATGAAATCCCAAAACATAAGAAATAATCAAGAACTAGAACAACCCTTAGAATCATAGCACTCTTCTTTCTTTCGTTATTTTAGAATGGATGGTAGAAGACCAAACAGGCAACAAGCAAATGGACCTGCAGACAAAGAAGTACCAGGATTAGCTCAGGTTTTACGACAATTAACCACTGGCAATAATCATCCAGACGTGCATGAGAGAGGTAGAAGAATGGCCAAGAGCAGTCGAGAAATTATTCAACTCTATGGGAATGCAAGTTGAGGTTGATCGAGTGGCCTTAGCAGCGCATTTATTAGAGGGAGAAGCTGGTCATTGGTGGACCATGATCAACAACACCGAGGACGTAGCATCTCTAACGTGGGAACAGTTCGAAAGTCTATTTTCGGAAAAGTATTTCCTAGCCCCTTTTCGTAAAGGGAAAATCTACAAATTTCTGGAACTCAAACAAGGGTCAATGACCGTGACTCAATATGTAAATCGTTTTGAGGAATTAAGTCATTTCGCGGCAACCATTGTGCCGGACGACGAACTAAAAGCACAAAAGTTTGAGTGAGGTTTGGAACCATCCATCCGGGCAAGGTTGATTTGTTTGCAGCTTCCAACATACACTCAGGTGATAGAAGCGTCCTTGTTAGCTAAAAATGATCGAGCAGATACGAGAAAGATATGGAACCAAAAGAAGGAAAGCACCAACTTAAGAGGACCTGTGAAGAACAACCGAGCAATTGTTCCCAAAAAGCCATACTACACGAACAACAAGCAAGAACGACCAAAAGGCTTCACCACCGTTTGTTACGAGTGTCAGCAACCAAGACACAAGAAGATCAACTGCCCACGTTTAGGGCAGATAAATCTAAACAGCCAACTCCAACAGTGGAGGTAACCCTAAAACCAGCAGCCTAGGTACCCACAGCAAGTTCAAGTCACCAGGCTAGCTACTCATCAGCAAAATGGACAAAAAGAAACGAAGTGGCTTAGACAAATCTTTTTTGTCGATAACCTCAGACCAATCAATCGAATATTGATTAATACGTAATCGATCAAACACTACTTGAAATCGGCTCTTCTACTCAGAAATGAAATGTTCCAAATGTTCCTGGAAATTTTTGCTCCCATTGGACCACTTGTATCTATATGCATTAGGAAGGGGGAGACCACCACTCAACAAGAATCAGAGGCCCTAAGGAGGTTTGGGTAACGGATTGAGGACCAAAAACACCAAGGACAACAACAAAAACTAACCAATGAGAGGACGTGCTTTCACTCTACAGGAGGAGGGGGTGAAAGACAACCTTGTTATACAAGGTATGTTCGTGCAGTTTAATACCCTAGTGAAAGTACTATTTAATTCCAGAGCATCCCACTCCTTATATATCTCTAGGTTGTATGAATTCCCTGCTCTTAAAACCCGAGGCATTAGATTAGACCCTAAGTGTCATCACACCCTGTCATCACACCCTTAGGAAGTCATGCACGTTGTGAATAACCAACACCCTTATGGCATGCGACCTACGAGTCATGGATATTAATGGCTATGGCGTGATTTTAGGAATGGATTCACTCTTAGGGCAGCGTGCTATCATCGACTACCGACAGAAGAAAATATGGGCACAAGTAGAAGATGGCACTACCGTATGAATTCTGGGAGAACAACGCAACACCTTAACCTCGAGTAGTGCGAAGAGGTGTGAATGGAGTAACTTCGTAGGAAGACTAACATGTCTGCTTGCTAGTACAAGCGTCACGTCAAATCCCAAGCTACCACGAGTTATATACAAGTACGAAGATGTATTCCCAAAAGAACTACCTGGATTACCCCCGTATCATGAGATTAGGTTCTCAATAGAGCTCCAACCTAGAACCGCATGGATCTCGATCGCAGCACACCGAATGGCTCCAGCCGAACTAAAAGAGTTAAAGTGTGCTTTAGGAGTTACTCATCAAAAGTTTCATTCGCCCAAGTGCGTCATTGTGGGGAGCACCAGCGTTGTTCACTAAGAAGAAGGATTAAACCTTACATCTTTGCATAGACTACCGTCAGTTGAATAAAGTAACGATTAAGAATCGCTACCCCTTGCCCCGTATAGATGATCTCTTCGACTAGCTTCGAGGATCAGCCTGCTTCTGAAAGATTGACCTTCGCTCAGGATTTCATCCGCTTCGAGTTAAGGAGGAGGATATTCCAAAAATAGCCTTCAGAAGACGATACGGGCATTATGACTTCGTAGTCATGCCCCTTGGTTTTACCAATGCCCCAGGAGTCTTTATGAGTTTGATGAATAAACTTTTTCAACCCACCTCGACCAGTTCGTAGTGGTTTTTATAGACGACATTCTGGTGTATTCCATAATCGAGGAAGAGCACGAGCAGCATTTAAGGATTGTCTTGCAGAAGTTAAGGGATTCACAACTCTATGCTAAGGCAAGCAAGTGTGAATATTAGTTGCACGAAGTGAAATTTCTGGGACACGTGGTGCCTAAGTATGGGATAGCTATGGATCCAGCCAAGGTAGAAGTTGTTTTAGAGTGGAAGCTCCCTCGAAATATTTTTGAAGTTTGTAGTTTTCTTGGACTAGCAGGATAGTATCGAAGATTTATCCAAGATTTCTCAAAACTGGCACGTCTAATGACGAGATTAACACAGAAGGGGGTAAACTTTGAGTGAAGTGATAAGTGTGAGATGGCCTTCCAAGAGCTTAAGAAAAGGTTGACTAGTGCCCCAATCCTGATCAGACCTGAACAAGAAGTTGGGTACACGGTATATTGTGATACGTCAAAAGATGGTATAGGATGCGTACTGATGCAGAATGGTAAGGTAGTAGCCTACAGGTCAAGATAGTTGAAACCTCATGAGGAAAACTATCCTACCCATAACCTAGAGCTTGCAGTCGTGGAATTTGCACTGAAGTTATAGAAGCATTACCTATACGGAGAATAGTTCGAGCATTTTACCGATCAGAAAAGTATAAAGTACCTATTCACCTAAAAGGACTTCAACATGAGACAACGCCGGTGGATGGACTATCTAGAGGACTATCAATTCACTTTAAGCTATCTCTCGGTAAAGCAAATGTGGAGGCTGATGCCCTTAGTCGGAAGACAAAGAGCACGATGGCTTGTGTAGCATCAAGAGAGTGGGACACGGTAGGGACGCTCAATGAATTTCGACTCCAACCATTAGAATCAGAGGAAGGAAATATTTATTGTTTAACCGCGGTAACAACAAATCTTCGCCAGCAAATCATGGATGCCCAAAAATATGACCAGGAGTCCGAATTCATTCGAAAGCATCTAATCACGAAGGAATCAAAACCAGGATGGGTAGTCAACAAGTGCAAGCCTTTAACATACCTAGGTCGTCTCTTCGTACCGAATGTCGAGGATCTAAGGAGAGACGTCCTGAAAGAGCACCACCAGTCACTTTTTGTTATCCATCTCGAAGGAACAAAGATGTATCAAGATTTGAAGTGGCATTACTGGTGGAATGGCATGAAGAAGAATGTTGCAAGCTTCGTAGCTAAATATTTGCCTTACATGTCAGCAAGTGAAGGCGGAGTATCAAAGATCAAGAGGAACCCTTCAACCCCTAGAGTTACCTCAGTGGAAGTGGGACCATGTTACCATGGATTTTGTTTCTAGACTACCAAAGTCGCCAATAAGAGACGACTCTATCTGGGAAATCATGGATCGTCTCACCAAATCAACACATTTCCAACCAATTTGAACTTCTGAAAAGCTCAAAACCCTGAGTAAGAAGTACATTCGATAAATCATACGTCTTCATGGAATTCTATTGTCCATCGTGTTAAATTGAGATCCACATTTCACCTCATGTTTCTGGTGAAGTTTACAAGTTGCTTTAGGAATGGAACTTTGTTTCAGCACTGCTTTCCACTCACGGATTGACGGATAATCTAAACGCACAATTCAAACACTACAAGACATGCTTCGAGCTTGCATCATGAACTTCAAGGGACATTGGGAAAGACGGTTACCATTGGTTGACTTTTCTTACAACAATAGCTATCAATCTAGCATTGGTGTGCCGCCATATGAAGCCCTTTACCAAAGACCATGTTGTTCGCCGATTTGTTGGATTGAAGTAGGAGAAGACACACTTATTGGACCTAACCTTGTACAAGAAATAATCGAGAAGATCTGACTCATTTAGCAACGTATACCCACTGCCCAGTGCAAACAAAAGAGCTACGCTGATCAGCAATGGAGACTGTTACAATTTCAAGTAGGAGGTCATATAATTTGGAAGATCTAACCAAGACGAGGGGTGATACGTTTTGGCCAAAAAGGAAAGCTAGCTCCAAGGTACATTAGGCTGTTCGAGATTCTAGCCAAGGTTGCAAAAGTGGCATATCGTTTAGCTCTACCACCGCAACTCACCAGTGTTAATAACATTTTCCATGTGTCGATGCTGAGAAGGTACGAACTTGATCTTGCCTATATCCTGGATAGGAAGGAGCTCCATGTTGATGAGGACGTTACATTTGAAGAATAGCTGTGAGGATAATTAATCAACGTGACAAGGTTCTTAGAGGAAAGACTATCTCGCTCGTTTGAGTTCTTTGGAGTCATAACAGAATTGAAGAGTAAACCTGGGAACGAGAGGAAGCAATGAGGGCAAGCCATCCCCAGTTGTTCGCAGATTGAGGTACGATACAAAATTTCAAGGACAAAATTTATTTTTAGCAGGGTAAATTGTAACGACCCTGCTTGGACCTTAGTATTAGTGACGGATAGTCCACGAAATCATAAAACACGGAAGACGTTTAAAACCCTAAATTGACCTAGAAGCCCAAAAAAGGTCCGAAACTCAAGTAACAGAATCTTAACACCCAGAGAATCTCCCAACATTTTAAATTAAGTAATTTTTATAAAATAATGAATTAGAAATAAAAAATTCTCATAAGTATGGTAAAATGACCATTTTGCCTATAGTACAGAAAAAGTCTTAAAATCTAAATTTTGACACATGAATACCCTAAATCAAAGATTTAAGTACAATTAAGTTGAAAAAGACAAAGTAACATCAAAATGACAAAAATACCCATTAGTGGCCAGCCACATTGGAAGTTGTGCCAAAAATAGCTTTTTGCTTTCCTTTAAGCTTAAAAAGATGAGAAAGTGTCAAATCAAGCATTATGAGATCCAACACTTGATGAATAAGTAATATACATAATATTATGGTATTATAGGCTAACAAAAGCAAACATGTCATTATTGAAGTTCATACAGACAAAATAAGTAAAAAAGACATATTTTGTCAAATTAGCTTAATTTGACTTAAAATACTATATCTATTTAATCAATTGCTATTAAAACTATAGTAATTTATGAGAATACTAAATTTATCATATACATACTAAAATAATAAGTTTCAGTAGGAAAAGACACCGAAAAGATACATCAAATTAACTTTTAAAGCATTTTTTTGCACAAAGGCACGTAAACCAATGCAGAACCCCAGATTGATTGAGATCATATTTTTTGGCCCCCAAACTAACCCTAGGTGAATTTCCATTCCCCATATCCAATGTATATGCCTCAAAACATGCACCATGTCATTTCATATCAATTGAACCCATGTGATGTGA
The DNA here is from genome assembly GCA_034768845.1 of Heliamphora exappendiculata. Lineage (NCBI taxonomy): Eukaryota > Viridiplantae > Streptophyta > Magnoliopsida > Ericales > Sarraceniaceae > Heliamphora > Heliamphora exappendiculata. The sequence goes on from JAOTRH010124040.1 coordinate 12,628, forward strand.
CACCCCATTCATCGGGTATGTCGGGACATATATAACTATAAATAAGGGACATATTCTAGCCGAATGTTCATAAATACATAAGATAACTATTACATCATTAACGGTTTAGAGATTGTTCAAAATACTCAATAAGTATAGTCATCTAGAAAAACTTAACAAAAGTTACATAATATCCGTGGAAAACTTGAACGAAAAGATAAAAAAGAGACGTCCTACGTCTTCAAACTGCGTCGTTGGGGTCGACCTGCTCCTGCCACTCTCCCTCTTCTACAAATTCTTCCCCTTCAATGAACCCACCTTCCTCAAAGGGTCCCTCTTCGTCACCTGTGGCAGAAATGCCATGAGCTAGAGCCTAGAAGCAAATTCCCTAAACCATCTTACAAACTCGCGATAAGATATTCCACAATACATGTCGTATAGCAAAAAATGCGAAGTTACATGGTACTTATCGTTTTAAATAGGATGAAAATATATAAGAACAAAAGAATGAGTGTGTGATACAAATGAATGCAATGCAGATGCCCAATCCCCAAGTACTTCCAGAACAGTATCATGAATTCCACGCCGGGAATTACGGAGTGGACTTGATGGCTCTTGATCACCAAACTTATCCTCGCCTCGTTGAAAATAGTAAAATTTCATTACCGAGCTTTATGCCACAGCTGTTTTACTCAATGGCAACGGCGTGGGGACCGACGTTTATCCAATTTTACCCATTCTTATTCCAAGTCGACCAGTCCCACCTTAAGAATAAGGATACTCATTAGGTGTCAACCCAAAGTTTAAATTAAAGCTAGTGACGAACCCATGGTGCCTAAACCTCCTTTTTCAAATAAACAATCTCCAATTTCATTTCAATTATGGCAACCAGAGATGTCCTAGACCTACAACCACAGTATTACAATTTTTGTATCACCCAACCCAATTTGAAAGATACGAAAGGACTCTGATAATCCAAGATGCAACATGTGAATGTTTATGGTGTTCAACATGTTTCTTGTGTGCAGTTTATCATGACATGGAATATAAACATGGTAGGGCACATGCTACAACTTGATAAAGCATCAAGTACAATCATGCGAAGCATAACCACAATTTAAGCGACAGAATCGAATTCATTGGTATGAGTTCATTTCATCAAAAGAATTATTTTTATACACTAATTACTCACAAATTTCTTATAAAATTCACATACTCAAGTCTCATAAGTAACACAACATTCGAACACTTAGCTAATTTTAGGTATAAGTTTAATTGCTAGTTTTAAAGTTACGACAGCGCTTTGAAGTGCTTAGGCATTGATTTAATTTCTAAAATTTTAATACAATTAGATAAAAATATTTTTTTATAACTTTTATGTTTATCACTAAGGTTAGTTCCTAAAGTAAAAAGTTGATTTATTTTATTTAAGTAAAAACGGTTCAGCAATTTACAGAGAAATACATAGGAATTGAGCATCTTTTGGCTACTATTTTGGGTCATCAATTCAAGGGATATGGCTCTGATTTTTTGTGGGTTTCTAGCCTAAGATGTCCCCTACAAGTTTTATGTTTTGAGCTAAGGCATTTTATTTGTAAAAAGTTTGAGATTTTGGTCAATTTATAAAGAGGGTTCAATCAGCATAAAAAGGGTCTGCAGAGTGTATTTTTAAAAGAGAATATTTAAAACCTTTGGGATATCATCTAAGGGTATTTTGGACCGATTTTTGCTCAGTAACTATTTTAATATGTTAGCTACAACGTTCATGTTTACCACTTTTGTTTTTGGCTTCAAAAAAATTAGGTTTTAAGTCTCACAAAAAGGTGTGACAAAGAGGAATGTAAGTCACTGAACCCAATAGTGAATTTAGGAAGTGTTTTGACCTATCAAGACTTCATATTGTTGGCTCATTGTTGGTACAGAGAAATATAATTATGTCATCTACAAGTTTTGTGTTTTGACCTAAGCTCGGTTCTCATTCTAACTTAAGGTTTTTAGGTCTGCAACTCAGAGTGGT
>JAOTRH010124051.1:0-14623 GCA_034768845.1 Heliamphora exappendiculata
GATAAGACGAAAAAGTACCTGTGGAGTGGGTCATATGTGCAGATGCACCCGAGTCTATAACCCATGATCTGGGAGTAACCATACATGCAGCTGGATTACCTGCAACTGTAGCTGATGCAGTGTCGGCTGTGTTCCCAATTCTCATCTGGATAAACTGGTTATATTCCTCCTGAGTCATATCTATAGTCCTCCTCTCAGAAGAAGATGATGGAGTGTCATAATCTGTCATTGCATTAGCTACAGATGAAGAAGGGCGCCCATGTAGCTTTCAACACGAGCTCTGTAAATGTCCTTGCTCTCCACAATAATAGCAAGACCGGGTGTCATGTCCACCTCTACCTCTGCCGCGTCCGCTATCACGGCCTCTACCTCGGCCTCCATCACCATAACCCCCATCTCGACCTTTGCCTCGAAATCCTCCTCGACCTCCTCCACGAGATACACCCAAGGCTGTATGATCACCCTGGTCAGCAGCGGTAATACGAGGCTCTTCACGACTAACTGCTCTGCTCATCCTCCTGAAAATCTCAGATAAGGAGGGAATATCAAACCCAGCCAAGATCTGGGAATGTGCTGAATCAAGCTGCTAGTTCACGCCAGAGAGAAAACAAATGACCAAGAACTACATTCGCTGCTCTCTGAAAACCTCATATCGATTGGTAAATGGTACCAACCAATTATACTAATCTGCTAAAATCTTGAATTCTGTGAAATATTCGGAGAACGGGCGCTCTCTCTGCTGTACAATGAAGATACCTCGCATCATATCGTATAGTCTGGACAAATCATTAGTCGAGGCAAATGTCTCCTCGAGTATGATCCACACCTCACGAACAGTCGTGGCATTGGCCACCAACACCTCAACGGAAGATTCTATTGAATTCAACAATTTACTGAGTAATCGGACATCGTCACGCTTCCATCTTTTGTACTTGTCAGTTCCCGTCTCAGGAGGATCTTCAAACAAATGATCTTCCTTTTTCATACCTTCAATTGTCAGTAATACCTTTTTCTTCCATAATACATATGTTTGCGGTCCAGTCAACTTTGAATCCACCAATCGTGTGAATGACGAAAACACATCCGTGATTCCTCCTTGTCTATCAGGTCTCACTGGAGAGTCCTCAACGCTTGTGGAACTGTCATTCGACATCACAATAACTCAAATGGCAAATTTTAAGGAATCACAAGGAAACACACCAACAATAAAAAAGAAGCACCCACACCTTCAATCAGTCATATATGGACCGCGAATTGCACCATCAACTCATCTCCATAAAATAAGAACGACTGCAGTAGCCCTTAGACCCTCAAACCAGCTGTCGATGAAAGACCCTCAAACGGCGAATCACAGTCGCCGGAAAAGTTGCCAGAAAAGTCTCCGGTCGTCGGAAAAGTCGCTGGAAAAGTGATTCGAGGCTGGAAAGTGAGAGAACAGAGGCCGTCGGTGCTGGAAATAGGTAGAACAGGGGTCGTCGGCGTCGGAAAGAGAGAGCAGGGGTCGCCGGCGCTGGAAAGAGGGAGAAACAGGGTCGCTGGTGTTCGAGGGAGGCTGTCAAGGGCTGTAGAAGGGTCGTCGGTGGTCAATGAAGGGCTAACGTGGTCGGTGGTGGTGCGTCGTTGGTCGTCGGCACTATTTTGGGATGTGCGACCATGTCTGGTGGTGCGACGAGGGGTTTTGGAGGTGCGGCGGTGGTTAATGGAGGTTGTCAGAGGTGCGGCTAGGGTTTGGGAGGTGCAGCAGTGGCTAATGGAGGTTGTCAGAGGTGCGGCTAGGGTTTGGGAGGTGCGACGGTGGCTAATGGAGGTTGTCAGAGGTGCGGTTAGGGTTTGGGATGTGCGGCGGTGGCTGGATAAGGTGTGGCGATGGATTTTGGTGGGTGTCGGCACTGGAGGTGGCAGCTTGGGTGGTCGGCGGCACTGGAGGTGACTGGTTTAGGGTTTCGTGGCTGTTAGCGTGGCTGGTGGAGGAGGGAGGCTAGGGTTAGGGTTTCGTGGATGCTAGGGTTTTACTATGGTTCTGATATCATGTTATGAATAATGGAAAATCGTACTCTAGGGTGGGCGAGCTCTTATTTATAATAAACTCAGAGAACACTATCACAATCATACACCCACACACGCCGGATAATAATAACATAATAATAATATAATAATAATAAGCTACTAAGATTCTAAAACTTTTCTTACCGTTGGATTGATGGCACTTGGCTTAATTCTTGCCATTTGTTGTATCTTGAGGTGCCTATGTAAAGGGGTGCCTCATCTGGCTAAAGTAATTGAACTGTAAATTTCTCTTTAAAGCAATACATCCTATATTCTTCCATTACCCTTGTGAGTTGGGTTTACTTAGCATCGTAACTAGGGTTGTAGCATATGAGTGTGACGTGGTTCACTTGGAAACTTCAAAAGCGGTGACCCTTATATCATAGCAGGTTACAAAGGGTTTGTGACTAAGGAAGAGAATGCACAATATTATCCGGTGTGGACGAGGTGGCGAATAGTAAATCCGTGGGAAGAATGCCAACCATATTGAAAAAGAAGGTAAGGGAAAAGACAAACACAAGCGAGACAAATTCAAGCCCAATACAAGTTGTTTCCCATGTGATGGACTACACTGGGCTAGGGAGTGTCCCAAAAGACAGGGTCCTAAAAGTGAGAAGGAATATATTAATATGGAATCTCTTCAGTTTCTTAATGCCATCTAGTTGAAGCCGGCAAGCATGGTCCAAGGAGATAAAGGCCTAATATACATGTAGGTGTGCCTCAACGAGTAACCCACTATAGCTATGGTGAACATTAGGATAACACATAGTTTTGTCTCGATTGATGAGACAAAGTGATTGAAATTCAAGGCAACCAAGGAGTTGAGTTGGCTTAAGACTATTAATTCCAAAGCCAAGCTATTGCATAATGTGCCACGAGGGGTGGACATATGCATTGGGTCATGGAATGGGAAGATTGATCGTACAGCAGCACCCCTGGATGGCTTTCAAGTTCCAAGTGGTGATTGGCATGGACTTCTTGGGAAAAGTTAGCAATGCTGCTACTATTCCTATGCCCAATGGCCATCCGAGAGGAAAACATTCCTTTTGTCGTGCAAGCAACATCAAGAGGCGTATTGAAGACACCACTTCTCTTAGCATGCCGGTGAAGAAAGGGTTTAAGAAGGGTGATGTGACATACCTTGTGGTCCAAGCAGGTGAGAAAGATGTCCCTGAAGATACCTTACTGAAAAAAATTAAGGGAGTCTTAGACGAGTACAAGGATGTCATACTTCTCGAACTTTCTAAAAAGCTACTAATTAGGAAGGTGGGCCACATGTTTGATTTGGAACTCAGAGTAACATTGCTTGCCGAAGCGCCTTACACGATGGTATCACCCAAATTAGAGGAGTTGAGGAGGCAATTGAAGCATTTACTTAATGCTTGCTCTATCCAATTTTCAAATTTTAAAAGAAAAAGATGGGCCACTTCGCTTATGCATTGACTGTAGTGTGCTAAACAAGGAAACACTTAACAATGAGTTCCTATCCCTTTAATTGCTAACTTGTTTGTTTGATGAACTTGTAGAGCTCAATATTTCGTTGAGCTTGACCTAAGGTTTGGGTGCTATCAAGTAAGGATAGTAGTAGGGGATGAGCTCAAGACTGCCAAGCAGTACTTACTACTACATTTTTTAGTTTCTTTTGATGTTGTTTACCAATGCCCTAGCTACGTTTTGCACTATGAATAAGATTTTTCATTTTTACTTAGACCAGTTAGTGGATGATATAGCGGTGTACAACGACAAATTAGAGGAACATGTGGATCACCTACGAATGGTGTTCAATGTGTTAAGGAAAAATGAGCTCTATGTTAAGAATGGAAAAGTGCTCATTTGCTAAGAACGAAGTGATGTTCTTGGGGCACAAAATCAAGGATAGAATGCTAATAAAGTCAAGGCCGTTCAAGATTAGGACTCTCCTACTAAGGTGACTGAGCTATGATCTTTTCTTGGCTTAGTCAATTACTATTGGCAGTTCATAAAGAGGGATTCTGCACGGTAAACTCCACTCACACTCTATTGAAGAAGAACAAAACAGATGAGTGGTTAAAACGATGTCAAAATGTCTTTGAGGATTTAAAGAAGGCAGTGACTAAGGAGGCAGTGATTAGACTACTTGACCACAGTACGACATATGAGGTACACAGTGATGCCACTGACTTTGCCATTGGTTGGGCGTTGATGCAGGAAGGGTACTCCATTGCTTACACTGTGCAAGAAAAGGAGATGACGATGATCATCCATTGCTTGCACACATGGAGGCACTACCTACTGGGATCTAAGTTTGTGGTGAAGACTGCCAATGTTGCAACTAGCTACTTCCAGTTGCAAAAGAAGTCGTGTCCGAAGTAGGCTTAGATGACAAGACTTCCTGATCGAATTTGACTATTTCTTGGAGTATAAGCCTCTGAAGGTGAATCATGTGACCGACGCATTTAGTCGCAATGCGGAGTTAACATTTATTACTAGTAGTAGGTGGCCCTAAGGAGAGCTCATCAACCTTATAAATGAGGGGTTGGAATATGATCCCCTTGCGAAGTGCCGCCTTGGTTGTGATGGAAAGACTAAGCGCTTTTGGTTTGATGAGGGTCTTCTCTACTCCAAGTGGAAGCGGCTCAAGTTGGGTAACTTGTGGAGGGACCTAATGAAGGAATTGCATAACACCAAGTGGGTTGGTCACCTAGGGCATAGATGCACACGAGCATGATTGGAATCTGCTTACTACTTGCCTAGAATGAGAGAGATGTGAAAGACCGAAAACTTATCTTGTTTGCCATCAAGACAAGACAGAACAACATGCACCTGTAGGATTGTTCTAGCTATAGTTGAGAGACCATGGGAAAGCATCACTATGGATCTCGAAATGTGAAGGGTGCAACTCTATCATGTGGTGGTTAATAGGTTCTCAAAGTATGCAGAGTTTATAGTGTCCCCTACAGTTTGCACAACGGAAGCAGCAACTCGACTATTTATGAAGAATGTGGTAAAGTATTTAGGAGCGCCATGTTCTACCATCAATGATTGTGATCCTTAATCCGTGAACCGAATTATAAAAGAAGGTTCCTAATACAAGACGATTTTGAGATGATGGGGTTAGACTTTTGTTGGAGCTATAGTTGAGGCACTTTATGAGTGCTAAATGATCGTATCGTTTACGAGCCAAAAATAAATAATAATATAATTGAGTTTAACCCTCTAACTATAGAGTATAGCAGTTTGAGTCTAAATGTCAATCCTCATGGGTAGTAAGGCTAAGTTACATTGCTTTCTAATCATATCTTGAATTAATTCAAAAGGAAAAGAAGGTTTGTTTTGATTTTTAATAAACGAAACAAAAACTAAATTAAGTTCAAATAAATAAAATTGGTGAAACAATCGGAAGAGTCCTAAGGATTCGAATCCACCTCAGCCCTGGAACCACAATTATTGTTTAATTCGAGGATCACTTATTCAAACTGACCGTGATATGCTATAACTACAAGGCCTAATGGTATCGTCATAGGTTATCTTCGATTAGCACGAGTCATCTTCAAACTAGTTTTAGCATGACCCATCTTATCTTGGCATATCCTATCTCAATTATTTATTATCGATCATTATTACTATTGTATAACCATGCTATTGAAATCACAAAAATCAATAAGCGTGCCAGAAAAAAAGATCCAAGTCAATTCTTGTAAATAAAAAGCCTTTAAAGTCATACAATCATCACTTTGAATAAAAAAATCCCTAAAGCAACACAAAACCAATTACTTGGACTAGGGTTTCATCTAAACGCTAGGTTTGGCGCTTAGGCACTCATGGATGTGGAGCTTCTAAAGCCTTGAATGGTGATGGCTGCGAAAAATTGTGGAACTCACTCTCCTTCAAGTTTCAATCCCCCCAAAATGAATTAGGGTTGCTCTTATGTACTTTACCTAGTCAAAATCCCTTCAAAACAAGGACAGTTCCAACGAACAAGTACAAATTGCTACGTTTTGTCTGCAAAAAAAATGTTTGGGCGCCCTCTCGATGAAAAATTGCTTTGTGCTCCAATTTTGCCTTTGTTTTCATGCCCAACTTTGTGGGCTTGTCCCAGCTTCGTCCAAACTCAAAATCATGCGATTCATGAACATTGGAAAGCTATATAAGTCTATTTTCACACCCAAGTGGTCTTCCACTAAAAGTTCCGATACTTTGTGAGAAATAACCTTTTTACTCGCAGTGTGTCAGATTTACACAACGTTGGTAAAATGATTATAGTTTCTTCATTATAAATTGGATCAAGACCCATTTTATATCGTTGGAAAGGTATTTAGAAGTACTAAGGGATAATGGAAACCAATCTCACAAATTATGAAGTCTTGGTTGCAAAATCGTGGTTGAAAGCAGATCCTTCTGTTTGATACTCTGGACAATTTTTCATATTCTTTCTTTAATTCATACTTGGCTCATTCCCTTCACTTCCATGTTACTCATTGAAGTCTCTAACCCTCCAATTTAATCCTAAGCACGTGATTGCGACCGTTGTAACCGGTAAGCACAAAAGCAGCACAAAATACATCAAGTAGCAATGTTAAAGAACATAACAAGTGTACTTTGAAAGGCCTAAATGTATAAGTGTCATCACTCATCATTATCCAAAGGGATTGGACTAAGCTACTAGATGTAGCCCAGTTCTCTTATAATTTCCAGAGATGCGAAGCCACAAATCATAGCCCATTTGAGTTAGCCACAAGGCAGTAACATGTACTCTTCAGACAGTGATGACGGGCTACGTGGGAAGAAGTCCTGTTGCTTTTAAGATTGCTAAGGGATGGTAGGAGCAGCTGATGTAGCTCGGTCCTACCTTGATAAGGCTACCAAGAAATAAAGAAGTGGGTAGACAAGAAGAGGTGGCCTATTGAGTGTTGTCAAGATAAAGAAGGTGCATAAGTGGTTAATAAAGAGGTACGAGGCCCCTTCCTTGTCACAAAGAAGGTTGGAATAGTCTCCTACCAAGTGCAACTACCTCCAAGGTTGAAGACTCATCTAGTTTTTCATGTGAGCTACTTTAACCATACCATGTCGACATGGAAGATCCTAGCTAAGAGGAGTTGTCAAGGGCTCCTACAGTAGTATAGTGACTTCCTATGACAAGGAGGCGGAGTACTACTTAATGGCAGGCTGACTCATTTGGAGACGTGGAGTTCCTTGTTGCAAGGAAATACTTGGTCAAATGAAAAGGACTACCAAAAAGCAAATCTAAAGATTCCAAGAGGAAGACGCGACGAGGATGTTGTTGAATTAGGTGGGGAAGAGTGTCACAACCTAGAGAATTTTGTAAAATTCCCTAATAGGAGTAAGGCGCTTTATGGAAAATTCTAGAGAAACCTAAAAAACTAAAGATTTGTCTAACATTTGTAAATATCTTAGATATTTGTACGAAGTATTCTAGAGTAGTATCTAGACTATTCTTGTAAAGCAGTGGGAAGCTTCAACAGAGTGTTCTAGAACTTTTTCAACCTAGGATTGAAAATACTTAGCTTAATCATAACCGTCTGGTATATGTTGAAGGGGATGGTCTCATTTGATCAAGGCTCTAAGTAACTGAGTTGTAAACTTTACAGCAATACACTTTCCATTCTCCCAAATTTAGAGTCTAGTTTTCTCTTTTCCTAATTCTTATTGTTTTGTGAGTTAGGTTTACTTAGCATCACAAGCAGGGTTATGAGAGTCCAAGTGTCGCGCGGTTTTCTTGGAAATTTCTAAGGTTGTGACAATGCACTCTACACATTATCTTGACCAGATTTCTCAACATTCGAACTTCGAACGCGGTGTTACTCCATTTGCCTCCCCCTTACACCGGGGGTTTCTTGGCACAGGTCATGCCACCCTTTTGAGAGATTTGAGTGAGCTTAGTGTATTCAAATTCTCTTCTCCTTGTGGGGGATTTTGCATGGTTGGTAATCTTTGTGGTTTGTTATAATGAGTTTGATTGTAGGGATTTAGTTCATTGGGTATGTTTGCATTCAGACGTTGGTTATGCAATATGTTACCTAAAATGTCTATTACTCCGGTATGTGATATGGCAATTAGAACATGGCATTCCTTATGTTCTAAAATATGTACATGAAAGGTAGATTTGTATATATTAGGCAAATAAAATCTCAGTTACTCAGAGCATTTTTTTTTCTAATATCAGTTAGGCATTTGTTTTTTTTAAATTAGGAATCCTAAAAGGTAAAAACATATTTCTAGGAACATAATGGCCGGTTTTATTACAATTTCTCGTGAAAACTCTACAATCCCTATGTTTTAGTTCATGATATGTTTTCAAATAGCCTTAAAGTACTGTTACATATCCCAAGGCGCACCTATCCTAGGTATCCCACTTAACCCGTATAAATTCATATATGCGTAAGATCCTTGTGCAATAAACCCTTTACGGTCGGTCATCCGTTGTTGTAGTCCCTGCGAAGCTTTTGGAAAGAGAGGTAGTCTTGTATGTAATCATAACATTTCTAGTTGAAGCCGCCCAACCCAACTATTGAGAGAGTACTCTGAGTAGTGGGTATCTCACGCACCCCGACGTGCGGACTCGGGTTTTATGTGGATATGCAGGAAAGGGTGCTCCTAGGTGTGTGTAGGGGTTTTGTTTGTTCGTGAGAATGGATTCCTCGTCAAGTTAGTTTGGGGGGTGTGGACCATGGTTTTAAATATCGCTGATACCGTTATGTATCGCCCATTACGTAACGATATTTGGAGTCTTTGTTTTGGATATGCATGCTTGTATTGCCACTACAGAAGATCACGGTATCAACTGATATGATTTCATATCAATATCGTATCAATCTGTATTGGCCAATACAATCCATATTTTAATGGATATGGCCGATACAAATTTTGTTAGGTTATAGCATACTCGGATTCAATTTAGATCACATTTTACACTTACTTTTTTTTTTTCGTTTCTCTCTGTTGTTGCTTTCCTTTTGTTTGAAATACTTTAAATATTTAGGGCTTAATTTGAAACTTAAAGATTTAAACGTAATCTTTTTCCCTACTTTTAAAATTGTTAATTTGTTATTGAATTATTAATTGGTATTTCTATTCCATGTGATTGAGTAATGGATCCATTTTAGCATATTTACTTTTGAATTCAAACAAATTGGTTAGAGCATATTTTAACAACTAGTATTGTTGTATTATTTTCATCACTGTACCAAACACTATTGGCCTATTTTTGCTTTATCCTACTAGGTGAGATTTGTTTATCAAATGAACTTCTTTACATTTTTAGCCTTGAAAGCAACATAAAACTCAATATAACTATAAAAAAACATGTTTTTAGGTGCCACATTATTGATTAAATATTATTGTAAGTATCCAAAATGTGATAAATAACAACATAACGTGCTTATCAATGAGTTTTTTTAGCATTTGCTAGTGTTGAAAGAAAATTCACGAGTTTAGTTTTTGATTCCCGTTACACAATGGCCTATACTCTCGATACATGTTTCACGCGAATTCAAGTAATGGCTGTGAGGGAGAAATCAAAGGAAATTGTACCCAACTAGGGATGGACGCAAACTCATAAGCTATCGAAGGTAGGGATAATCGTCCAGATCTCATTGTGAAAAAAAAGCCGCCCACCACAGCTGGCGGGTTGCTTTCTTTGTCGTCTCTGAGGGGGCTCTTAGCGAGGTGACCTTAGGATAAGTTGGTAAAACAAACAAGAGGGGAGAAAATGCGGGCAACGTAGAATTCCGAAGAAAGATTGTTGGCAGCAAGTAGGCGGGTATATTTCTTTGGCCCATTTCAAAAGGAAATGCGGGTAGGGTAAAGCTTGGTAGAGGGTTCGAGAATAGGGCAAGGTCATGTCTTTAAAATTTAGGCAAGAAAAGAGTTCCAAACCTTTATGTATGCACCTCGTACAAGTGTTACGTACAAATGTTTTTTTCCTTTTTTACCTTCGAAACAATCCCTCAAGGAAATAAATAGAAAAAAGTTTTAGGATTGATTTGAATCACTAATTTTACCTTGTTTGGATGAAATCGTGACATATTTCACATGCGTTTCAAATGTGAATCAATATGGTATTAGTATATTCTGAATATGCTGGTTAAACACATGCATGATCGTTGCTTCAAGTTGAAGATCTTGCTCGCACGGGTTGATGTTGCCAATGAAGATTTCCAAAGTACAAGAAAGATTGCTCAAATAACTTGGGATTAATTTGGCTTAAATTTGCTTGGATTGAAAGATTCTCGTTTACTTTGTTTAACTAAGGAACAAGATAGGCTATTTGTGCTACTCAGAGTGAAAATTCATTTTCAAAATCCTCCTCAAGGCTAGCAAAAGAAAGGTGGTTTAACATAACTTATTCTTTTAGAAACTATAATGATAAAGTCCGTAAGATAAGATCTTTTTTCTTTTCTTTTTTGATAAGTAAGTGCTTAAGATAAGATCCGTTGTTTTCTTCTTTGATTTGATAAGAAAGAGAGTTTATAAATGGTCAAAAAATGGGAAGCCACCATGAACCTCTGCAAATATGCCTATCCAAAACAAAAAGAGTTTTATGTCTTGAGAGTCAGTTATCTGTAAATCCAGAAAATGCTCAATAGCCAGGTCTGCCTTATCCGACAGCCGCATATTGAAGTCTCAAAAAAGTTAATTTGAAGCTTCGAAAGAGCCTGCTCCACACTATCAATGAGCAATTATTCCAGTCTCCCCAAATACGTCACATAAAACACAATGAACCTACCAATCAAGCGTTTCTCCTCCCCAATTACCTAACTTCGGCATGTGTTTTCGAAAGAATTAAGTGACTCTGGAAAGGCCCCCAATATCATTAACCATAATTATATCTTGCAATGGATAAAGGTAAGTGAATAAAGTGATCAACCAATGTTGTTTCTTTTAGGGGAAGATCTAACTGTAATGAACTTGAAGTTGCATAGATTCCTAGGTTGATTAAGATGAAGCATTGGAAATAGAAGCATCATACTGTTGGGAATTTTATCCTATTCATATAAGCATTGGGTACTTTCCATAAACCAAAGTAGTTGCTGAATGTTAAAGACAGCAAGCTAGTTTTCATAAGTTTGGCTTATACAATTACGGAGGATATTACTACAATAGATGACTCATTGTTTGCAACCATGAGGAGGAATGTATTGGTTGAGTCAGTTTTTTATAATAAATATTATGTATTCATGGGCAATATCTGTATACCATGCATGTTTTGGACTTCCATTTGTAGTTGTAAGTGGGAGCATATTGCATGGGTCTAATAAAGGAATTAAAAAGATGCCAGTGTTTTCTTTTTTAAGGTTTACTAACCGTATGGAGCCAAATGAGTTGCCAACACTCACAAATTTAATGTAGAGGCTCACATATCTAAAATGAATTATATTTGAAGTCATTTGCTAAGACTAATGCTACTGATTGGTCATGTTTTATCATCAAAGTCATAAGTTTGCATCTCAATAAAATGCCGGAAAAGAAGTGTTATGGTTCTCATGAGATTTAAGTGAATTATGAAACTAAAATTTCTCTCTATTTGACTCTTACCAATGGATGATCAGATTGGTATTTGGAATTAATTGGATGCCTTCCAAGTCGATGACTTTCTTGTTAAGTGAAGTCATCTTATAAGGAGTTAGCTACTTTAATGAGTTGTTTCCTTGGAGAGGCATATGGAGGTTGCCCCCTCAAATTTGTGAGGCTGTTCATTGGAAGATTTTTACCATTGACAATCTCTTTAAAAGAGAGAAATTATTGCCTAATAAGTGTTCTATGTGTAAGAAGATGGGGAAGACAAAGAGACAGTATATTGCCTCCTCTTTCATTGTGGGGTGGCAGGGAAGATGTGGATTGTGGAACCTTATCTTGGCTATGTTTGGTGTTATTTGGTATGTGTTGTTCCTTGGATCTATAAGGGAATTGTTTATTTGTTGGTAAGGTGCAAGGAGCAGGAAAAATAATGTTTGGCCTGCAGTGCCACTTGTTTGATGTGGTGCTTTTGGAGAAAAATTAGCAGTCTTCTAAAAATAGTGAGAGTCTGGGGTAGAACCCTCCATAGATAGCTTTTTGAATTCGAGATACCCAGGTGAATTAATATGATGTTTAAGGATAGATTTTTTCTTGACAAGTCAATGAGAACAATAATATTTGCTTGGAGAGAACTTTCCTCCATTCTCCTACGAAGACTCTTCTTATAATCTTGAATATTCTACGCAAGGAATAGTTACAGCTATCAAATCCCAAACATGGAGCTATTTACAGCCAATTTCCTAATTACAAGCAATCATGCCACTCAGCACATTCTACAGCTGATTCTCTAATTACAAGCAATCGTACAGCTCAACAAATCAACTAAATTAGGCTTTGATATACAAAGTCATATCTGACACATTTTCCCTTTTCTTTTCTCTGTTTTCAATATAGGCAGGCTCCCATGGATATTGTTTTTGTCATATTATCTTACTCGTCAATGAAAAGATGGATATTTAGGTTCACCTTTTTATTTGGCCTGCCGAGTGAGTTGCGGTTGGATGAATAGATCTCTGTGGTTTCAAGTCACTAAACATGTGCCAAAAGTCTTCTACCCGTTCTTTTTCAAATAGTGCACATCCACCAGCTTGCCCAGACTTTGGCCAGTTTGAATCTGGCCCATTCCTTGGTTCATAGGTGGTGCTTGGCATTGCTGAAACTAGTAACTTATAAATTGTAGCTTGTAGCAGAAGTTGTGAGTGTTTGATAAAAATTGTGGCTTGTAGCTGAAATAGAAGAAAAAGTAGTTATAAGTTGTAGTAAAAGTTGTTGGTGTTTAGAAAAACTTATAACTTAAAGCTAAAATTAATAGAAAGAAGCTAAAAGCCACCAGTAGCTTTGCCAAACACCCCCATAATATTCTCATATGAAAACCAAACAAATTGAACCAAATGTAGCCTAGAACCTTTCTCGCTACTATTTCGCGAAAAAGAGCATAAAATCTTGATTTCGTTTGCATTAGTTCTGATATAAAATCATACCACGCTTTGGGCTAAGAAAAAAATTCTGATATTTTGGAAAATGTTTTCTTTCGTTATAGTCAACCATTAATTTTTAATAGAATCTTATTAAAGATCCAGTCTGGATATATTGGTGTTGAGCGCATACACATAATAAAATCTAACCTTTACCAGTGCAGCTCATTTGAGGTTCAGCAGATCAGCCTTAGCATGGGCTGAATGGTGGGGGCAAGTTACTAGATGGGCCTAATGCACTTTATGCAACAGGATCACTCATTATGTGAAATCCGTTCTGAAATTCTCCATGTTTATAGATAGAAGTATATTTATGCATTTGGATTAATTTCCTCTGTTTGGTGATAGAGGCACTTCTAGAGATACCATAAAGTTGTATTATCTTCAATTCCAATCAAAAAACTGTTGGCTGGTCACAATTTTTGTGGTGAGATAAGGTGATGTCCTGAGCATATGTTGTTGGTTTCTTGATCTTTGTGTGAAGTCTCTGTGTCCAACATTTTAAATTTCTTCTACAGTTGTGCCATCTAGTGGTTACACTTTTGGACTTGATGTATTTAAATTATGTGATTATTCCTTATGAATGGAGGATGCTTTTCCCCCCTTAAACGGGAAGAGTAAAAATCTGTGGAACCTCTGCATTAGCTCAAAAACCCGTGTTCTTACCCAGGCACCAGAGTGCATTTATTACACCCTCCACCTAGCTTAATCAACAAATACTTCAAGAGTAATAAACAGAGTTCTTTGGACCTAGATTCACTTTAACACGTTAATTGTTTTTCTGGCTTACTGTGATAGGTTCGCGTTGCTGAGTATAACAATGTACGCAGTCAACTTAATGCCATAACCAGAAAGCAGAGTGGGAGGTATGTCTCCAGTGTCAGATTTGAAATGGATAAAGTTTCTTGGATATTGTAACTTTCCCAAGGTTTGCGATGTTGATAAAATTCTGTGATGTATGGTACATATAACTTATGTATCTTTTGAATGGGTCCATGACTCCATGTGCGCATAGTTGATGGTAGAACCATAGAATGTATGTGACAAAAGTTCTTTGGCATCATTGGATTATGTAGTAACCAGGAAGAAGTAGATGTGCAATGCACACGAGCATGCATCATGTGCAGAGAGATTGAAATTGTGAGGAAACATGAGAAAGTAATTTCTCACATTGTCACTTGTATCGAAAAATGGGATTATCCTTGTACTCTAGAAATTTTTGTTTCGATAGTGACTGAGAAACTAAATTTGGTCCTAGGGTAATATAGTATTATTGAAGATGAATATGGTGGTCTTGGAATTATTTAATAGAAGTTTTTTAAAAAAATTAAAAAGATTGTTGTGAGTTGTAACTGGATTAGAAACAATTAATCTACCTGCTCTTCTGTTCATTTCAGTAGATGATAGAAGTGGCCACCATAGTGATGTGGTGAAATTTGACAAGCATTGGTATCAATGACATGCCAATTCTTAAACTCCTTGTGATGACATCTTATAGGTGGTATGTGGTGGTGATGTTGAAGGGTTTTATTGTGCTTGTAAAATAATGTTGAAAGGGTTTTAGTCTTACAACAAATGATTGGGGG
>JAOTRH010124062.1:0-14623 GCA_034768845.1 Heliamphora exappendiculata
TATCTCCTTTATTGTTTATCCCTATTCGCCTATAAATAGGCCATATATTGTACAGTTTTAAACAGACAGAAAATATAAAGTTCTCAATTTTTCAAGAACTATTCTAAAAATGAGCAAATGACCGTCACAAAAGAAGGAAAAACAACTTTTACAAAAAAAAATGACGTTAAATCTTCACACAAGATAACACAATATTCTTATAAGAAAAGGATTTAACATTACATAAAAAAAAAAAGAAAAAAAAAAAAGCTTCTTCATATGCGATTGTTCTGCAACCCTTATAAAAAAAACCTATTGTTTTTATTTCTGTTTTATAAAGTTGACATTTTTTGATCGAAAATGGTTACCCAACATGATAAAACACGATAAATAAATTATGGTCTGCAAACAGATCTGAAATTATGTCTAAGAAAATAATAACAGTGAAACATTCTCACTTTCACGTCAAGGGTATTAAAATTCGTTGCTAAAATATGAAAGCGTGCTAGATCAAAACGGCTTCGGTGCCAATTGAAGTAAGAAAACAGAAAGCAAAACACGGAAAACAGCTAAAAAGCTAGCAAGAATAAAACTAAAATTAATGAAATGGACAAAGGAAGAAGAAAAAACACTAAATAAATAAGAAATTAAACAAGAAAAGAAAAACCTGTTTTGAAAGAGATATTGTTTAATAAAAGTTGGTGTTTGCCACCAAGATTATGTTCCAAATCCAGAGTGGACCCCATGAAGCTTCGTTTCTTGTTAGAGCTTTACACGCCAAAGATCTCCAAATCAAGATTTTAATTTGTTAGTATTAAACAGAGCCAATTATAACTAATAAATTTTGTATCGATCTAAATAGAGTATTAAACACAATTTTTTAAATAAATAGTCTAATAATAAAGTTCAAAATGTTTAAAATTAAGTTATTAGTAATAACTTACAAATTTTTTATATATTCAAAATGACTCAGATACCGTTTATAACGATCTAAGTAGAGCATTGACTCAATAACTTGGATAAAGTGTTTAAAAAACGCAGATCAAAATATTTAAATTTAAGTTATTAGTAGTAATATACAATTTTTTTATATATTATATTTAATTCGTATCTTTCACTGAAACGGAATGGATATTACAATTTTAATTTCCAATCAAAAATAAAAGTTCTCGGGGTGGAAATCTGAATAAAACAATGGAAGACAAGTTCTTAAATCTTTATTTGTTTTATTTTGCTATAGGTTTTTTCTTAATTATAACGTAAAAATTCAATGATATATAACAGTATATAAAATAATGCATATTACATCGTATGCATATATGTTATCATAAAAAAAATATTGTATTATAATACTTGTCTTATTTACTAATAATCCACAATATAGTTTTTTTTTTTCAAAATTGTTAGGCCTTTTTAGTAACCAACTTCAAGGCATGCACTGCAGAAATATTAATATACACATATTTAAAAATAAAATAAAATAAAATAAAATATATTCAAAATTCAAAACACAATTTTATAAGTCAAAAACATAAAAAAAAAAATTTGATTGGTCATATAAGTTTTGAAAACATAAATACTTGTAATTATATTATTGAATATAATTTATAGGAAAAACATATTACGTAAAAGACTAAATTAAGAACATCAGAAAATCCGCATGTATGTCGAGAGTTTTTAATATTTAACTTCAAGAGTAATTTTGTCACTTCTTTCCTAGTTGACTTGTAGTTAAACAAAACTTATCCCAAAAAGTCTGGTTTAAATCTAGATTGCCAAACAAAGCCAAAGTTCTTTAAAAAAAAAAAAAAAAACTAGATATCATATGTGCTGGGCAACTAGGGATGGACATGGTATCGTATTGTGTCGTATCAAGATCGGGTCAGAATCTTCTCAACACTAACAAACGTGTTATTTAGTCTAACACTAATACTACCTGCTTATAAATAGATTAATCTGTTTATAACATGTTTAATAATTTATTTAATAATAAGTTCACATTTTTTATTCTATACATATTTCAATCATAAAATTATATAAATTATAATAAATAAAAAAACTTCAAATAATCTATAAAAAAAATTTTAAATAGTTTGGTAGAAAACAATATGAGTTCATTCATGGGTAACTCTAAAGTCTAAACAGTAAATGAAAAAATTGTTTATCCTTTGACGATTAAAAAAAAACAAATTTATCCCTTACACTTGATTATGTTGATGCAACAAGTGATTTAGGAGGGGGTAATTATTCAGTAGTTATGGAACATTATGTGACATTACTTACATGGTGCTCTTATCTAATTAATAAATACTCTCCCATAGAATAATATAAACCCACCTTTATTAGTTAGGTAAGAGATAAGGAGACCCATTTAATATGCATTGCATATTTTTATTCGTCTGGAATACCACGTAGATAATACCACATGATACTTTGAAAATAGTTAGTAATTTTTCTTTAGGAGGCATGATTACTAATGTTACAATTTTGTCCTTAGAAAATGTTGCGTGATTGATGTGTAAAAAAAATTGACAAAAATGTGGATGTAAATTGGGTTTGGAGGACATTGCTACATCCTAATAAAATTTAAGGAGCAATATACTCCAACTAATTTTTTGGATTTTTAAATACAGCCCTATATGTAAAATTTGTAAAATAATTAATCCTATCTTAATTTTTTTTTTAAAAATTTAAAATCAGGTCATATTTTATGTTACTATACATAATATGCCCCTAAATGCCATCCTTGTGAAAATCCTAAATCAATCGCTGTCGTTGGTCGCCATCATTATCAAAACCCTAGACCAAGTAGACGTTGCCACCACCAGTCGTTGTTACATTCGTGGCTGATACCTCGTGCCCTCATCACCGAAGCCCTAATCGTTGAAATCCTAGCATCTTTCCTCTCCCTTTTGATAATTGCGTTCCCTCTCTTACCGAAACTTTAGCCATCTCTTGCCGATACCCTAGCCACCTCTCACCGAAAACCTAAATCCTTGCAAAAATCCACGCCGCCACACTACATGAAAAAATACCTATAATGACAAAAAAATAGTAACCAACTTAAATGTGTCACTAAATATTGGTATTTAGTGACAAGAATAGAATTGTCACAAAAAAACTTAGTTGTGTCTTTTTGTGACAAATTTATGTTTGTCACATAAATGTTGTCACTACAAGCATGGCGGAAAATTAGATTTGGTGCCAAACGAGTATTAGTGACAACAAATTTAGTGACAATTTAAAAGTTGTCACTACAAATGATTATTAGTGATCATTTTTTTATTTGACACTAAAGTACATTAGCCGATCCTTTAGTGACCACACAAAGAGTTGCTGAAAAATATGTAAGAATATTAAACTTTTATCATTAATAATAATTAGTAACAAACATAAATTTATCACTAAATGTAGTTGTTTAGTGACAAGAATATGTGTCGTCACTAAGAAATGAAAATAATGATTTTTTTCGTGACAATCGTTTGTTTGTCACATAAATTTTTCCATTAAATGTGTGGAGAGAAAATAAAATTTGGCGCCAATTTTGTGTGTGTGTGTGACAATACTTTTAATGACTTGTTAAATCTAGTAATTAAAAGTTAATTATTAGTTACGATATTTTGTTCTCGATATAAATAGTGGCCTAGTTTTAATGACATTCAAAAGTCATGACTAAACAATGATTAAGTGATGAACTTCTTTACTTGCCACTAAATTACATCTAAATTAATCTTTTGTGACCATACAAACAATTGTCATAAAATGTTTTGTTTTGTTTTGTAAATAACATTTAATCTCAAACGTCATGTTCTCTTTACATGCTGAACCCCTTCTCATTAATTTAAGATCTCAATTTATTAATAATTTTCTTATTATAGTATTATATATGTAGTATATATGTATCTACGACATCTCACATTATAAACATATATTTGAAGGGGGCGAATCTAGAATAATTAACTTGGATACTTAATTAATTAAGATTTGGACAAACCTCTATAGGATTGGGCTAAAATAGTAGTGGCTCACACCTGATAAGGATGAGCCATAGAAATAATCGAGTTACGAGGCCCAACCCTCATTCAAACTGAACCGAGCTACAAGCCAAAGCGGTGTAAATGACCAAACTCAGATTCATTAATAATGACGGTGGCATGGCAGAACTAAAGGCCATTAATAATGGCATGGCCGAATAATGGAGCATTAATTTATGTAGTGTAGCCAAGATAGAGATTAGTAATGAAGATGGTTGGGTTGTACATTAAGGCCCCGTTTGTTTGGGTTGAAAATATTTTCAAACAGAAAATATTTTCCATAGTTTTTGGAAAATAATATATTTTTTTGTGTTTGGTTGTGATATAAAATATTTTTGAGAAAATATTTTCTAATAGTGTTTAGTTTCTATAGAAAATCATTAACATTTCATAACTCATAATTCTTAAACTTTAATAGTTGGACAATTCCACTGTCACTATCTTGTTAAACTGTTCAAGATATAAAAAACGAAATTATTAAAAAAATAATTGGACAATTAATGGGGACCAAAGATTCCCAGAATGTCGGGACCCTAGATCTAGATCCTAGGATCCTTTAGAACCTCGGGACCTTGGACTCCCGGGACCCCGGACCCCAAGGACTTTGGGACCTCGAACCCTTAGACCCTCGAACCCTTAGGACCACAGTCACCTGGGACTCCGGGACCTTAGGACCTCGGGACCTCGTACTCCCAGAATTTTGGACCATGAGATCCTAGATCTTCAGGACCCTTAGACGCCCAGAGCTCCCAAGACCCCTGAAAATTCAGATTCGGAGACCCCAGAGCCCAAAACCCAGAGCCCCGAACCTTGGGTCATTGGGACCCTCGGGATCTCAAACCCTTGGATGCCCGGATGCTCGATACCTTGAGACCCTAGCTAACTATATCTAAAATAATTATCTTTTTTTGTATGGATAGTATAATCAACTAGATCTAGAATATAAACGGTTCAAACTATAATATTATGTAAAAAAGGTATATATATATATTTTGGTTCTTCTAATCAATTTATTGACAAGGGTGATCTTGGTGGTCCTTGTCTTGGGGTGGTTCTTTTTTCGCATTTAACTCCTCATCCCTTAAATTATTGCTTTTTTTGTGTGGGTATATTGTTTTTAAAATGTAATTTTTGAAATACAAAAACTAACCACAGAATGGTCACAAGATGTGGATAGATGGGTAGGTGTAGGTTCTATCAACACAATTATAAAATATTGAGGGTGGAGCCAGAATTATTGTGAATGGGGGTAACCATTCAATTTAACGTAAGTGATATAAATCAAAAGGTGTGACAATTAAATTTAAAATAAGAAACTCTTGTGGTTACTAATTATTATAGAACTTGTGTGGTTATATTCTGCATCAACGAGAACAGTCACAAATCAATGTGCAAGGTAGCTTATAGAAGGAAAGAAATGAATATAGGTAGAATAATTTGAACTGTGGCACAGATGGTGCTCAAAATTCTAGCTACCATTCTTCTTAATTCCTCTTTATTTTGGTTTAATAGAGTTTATTGGACACAATTTATTTATTTATGCATTTAGAATTTGGTTAATAAACTTTTATCTAATCATTATGTAACCTTAACAGTTATTTATTTATTTTTTTGCATTTGTGCAGATGAGTAGATTAAAGTTGATGATTAGACAAGTCACTTCCAACTACATTGAACCCAAGCACTTAAGAATAAAAGAGCACTTTTATTTTTGTTATTTTGCTTTTGATAGACATGCGAATGATATCTAGTGTGAAACATTAGTTGTTTATTGTCAATATGGATTCTTTTTTTCCTCTCTTTATTGATTCAAATTATGGGAACTTTTTTATTAAATGAAATTTGGATATTCATTGTTCATTCTTTTCTTTTCGATGATGAATAAATTGTATCATGATATCCATTAAACAGGTCCTGATTTTAATACCAAAACAAATAAACAAAAAGTTTTATGTGATTATAAGGAATCGTAATTATTAACACTATTTTAGTGACAAAAATATGTCACCACAATTATTAAACAAGATATTTTTTATGACAATAAAATGTTGTCACTATATGTGCAATAGTTTAGTGGCGATTTAAGTCGTCACAAAAGTGATCATCGATACTTGATTTAGTGACTATTAAATTCATCACAAAATATTTGAACTTAAGTGACAAACATTTTTTTCGTCATAAAAGAAGTTTTTTAAATTTTCAAAATCTAAACTTTAATGACAACTATTCTTATAGTGACAATTGTCTAATCTAATTAGTGACAAACAAAAAGTGTCATACAAAGGTTTAAAATTAATATCGGTGTCTCTTTGTCACTAAAGGAAGCTTTTTAGTGAAAATTTATGTGTAGTGGCACTCATTTAATCCAATTAGTGACAAATAAAACTGTCACAAAAAGGTTTACAATCAATGTCAATGTTTCTTTGTCACTAAAGGTGGCACTTTAGTGACAACTTATATGTATAGTGACCCTTTTCCAATCCAATTAGTGACGAAAAATGTTGTCACAAAAAGGTCTATAATCATTGTCGATTTTTTTTGTCACTAAAGGTAGCACTATTTGTGACGATTTTGTAGTTTGTCACAAATTATTTTTAGTGACGGACTTTTAGTGACAACGTTGTGGGGATAATTTGTTCATCACTAAACAAATTTTGTGACAATTTTGTGAGATTTAGTGATGAATTGTGGCGCCACTAAAACTCATAATTCTTGTATTGCAGCACCAACTATCAATGACCTTACATTTACCGCCAACTGTCGACCATCAAACCCCACCACTGACCTCTCCTCTTACACTATTGACCGTTGACTAATGCAATCGTCGACCGTCAATTACAGGACTTGTTAGAAAATAAGTGGGTTTTGAACAAGTTTGAACATGAGTTTTAACTAATTTTGAAGCTAAATATCTTTAGATTGGATTAATCTTTTTTGATGATTTTAAATTCTAATATGTTCATCTCCATAAGTAGATTAATCATGAATTTTGTGACGTTTAAAACCGTTAATGAGTGAATGAAAAATTGACTCTAAAAGTGTACCACTAAAGTTGAAAAAAGTTGGTAACTTATGCTCCATTTCACATTAGTTGGGAGAAGGATTGTTGAGTTGCTTATATAAGCCAAGTTTGACATAAGGGGTATGCCTTTTGAGGGTACCTAATTTTGTGGATGAGGGATGATCTATCAAACGGTGGGTTCAACCCAAACCTCACACACGCGCACCGCCTCTTGCCCGTCCGACATACCAGTCGGCCGTACCTAGCTAGGTCCGTGAGTCGTGGGTTACGGGTCGGGTCAACCCTTATTTACCGTTATTTACCGTTATTTAAGTTTTTAGTTTCCGTTATTTACCGTTTCTGATTGTTGGAAGTCAGAACGGACCGTTGGACTCCGAAACGATTTGCGCCTGTTGGGCGGTCCAACCACCAGGTTGAACTGGGTTTGTATCTGTTATGTCCACACCGAACCAACACCTTTGAAGCCTATATAAAGGCTGCTTCTTTGCCCAGAAAATTCACTGAATTCCTTATCTCTTTCCCTCCTTATATGCTTCTTCTTCTTTACATACTCTGCATTTCAAAGTTCTAAGAGCGAGTTCGAACACAGTTTTGGTTCGCTGGAGTAACAGACTGCTATGCTACTTTTGTTGCTCGTCGATCGTTGTATATTGGGAGACGTTCGCTGTCAACTCAAAGCATCGTAGCGAGGGTGATTTTGTCTTAAGGACATCGTGTCAAACACGAGCCTCGGTCAATCTTTTCTGTATCATGTTCTTCAATTTTCGGTATTTACATATTCTGTTTTCTATTTCTTATAATTTTACCGCAGTACGTTAAGTTCTTCTATCACCATGTTGCTATAAGTATCTACTTTTATGTCGCATGGGTTGTTTAGTTTCATTTTTTACCCAACAATCTTAAGAAAAAATCCTTCAAATTTTGGTTTACAGTTAACTCTATTTAATTTCTATATTACTGTTCGATAAAACTGCTGTGTTTCATATCAATTTTAGATATTCTGTTTTGATTTACAGTTTAATTGTTTTTTACAAAACAGTTGGACAAATTACATTATGTTTTTATTTTAATTACAGTTTATTATTTTTGTAATTCATCACAGTGTTATTCATTATGTGGATTAAGATTAAATACTGTTTTAATTACAATTTATTAAGTTTAGTATTTAATTGTGGTGTTATTTTTTCTGGTTTGTGGTATAAAAACAGTTTTTTAGATATCAATCTGCATGGTACAAATTTTTGTAAATTTAGAAAATAAAATCGTTAGTTTGCAAAATAATTTTTAATTGCAGTTTTTAAGGAAAAAAATAAAGTATTTTTAGATTGATTTTTTTGGGTTGATAAATAGTTTTGTTTTTTATTATGCATAACAGAAATTGTATTATGGATTCTACATCTATTGGTACTACTATTATTCTTGTTACTCCTACTCCTATCCCGGTTTCACTTTATGTATCTTCTATGATACCGACTGTCACTATGACAGTATCAGTGAATCACGAACAACAGCTAGAAAAGTTCAATGGAACTAATTTCAAAAGATGGCAACAGATAATGTTGTTCTATCTTACTACTCTGAATTTGGCTATATTCCTTCGTGAGGATGCTCCGGCATTGGCAGAAGGTGAAACCGATGGACAGGTAGTTGTTGCGGTGTATGCATGAAAGCATGCTGACTTCTTGTTTCGAAATTATATCATCAATAGATTGGATAATACACTGTACAACGTGTATAGTCCAACCAAGACGACAAGGGATCTGTGAAAATTCTTAGATCGCAAATATAAGACAGAGGATGCAAGTGCGAAAAAATTCATTGTCGATAAATTTTTAGATTATAAGATGGCCGATTCCAAGCCAATCGTTGGACAAGTTCGTGATCTCCAACTAATCCTGCATGATCTTCATATAGAAGGTATGCTTGTGAGTGAATCTTTTCAGGTTACTGCTATTATTGAGAAATTACCATAGGACTGAAAAGATTTCAAGAATTATTTGAAGCATAAGCACAAGGAGGAGCTGATTGTCCGATTGAGGATAGTGAAAGACAACCGGAAGTCTAAGAAGAAGACCGAGGTGGAGTTCAAGGCTAATGTTGTGGAACAGGCACCCAAAGTCAACAATAAGAAGAGAAACTATGTTGGTGACAAAGGCAAAAACTCTATGAGTCTCAAATTTAAGGATAAGAGTTACATTTATGACAAGCCCGAGCATCGAGCAAAAGATTGTCGCAGCAAGCGCAAGAAGAATACCCAAGCCAATATGACCGAAGTGGACAACCTTTCTACTATGGTGTATGACATTAGTCTTTCCATCGTTATGTCTAAAACAAACCTAGTTAGAAATTCTAGAGAATGGTGGATGGACACTGGAGCTACTTACCACATTTATTCAAATAGACGATAGATGGAGAATAGCCATATATGGGAACTCTTCTACCTCTAAGGTGGAAGGCCAAAGAAAGGTTATTTTGAAGATGATTTTGAGAAAGAAACTCGCGCTCAACAATGTGCTGCATGTGCCAAACATTCGCAAGAATCTAGTTTTTAGGTTTTTATTGAGTAAAAATGAGTTTAGGCAAGTGTTTGAATCTGACAAATTTGTACTCACAAACTATGAAATGTTTATGGGTAAGGGATATCAGTTCGATGGTCTTTTCAAACTAAATGTAATGGTAGTTGTATCTCATGTTACTATGAAAAAAATTGAATATTCTTCTGCTTATATTGTTGAGTCCTTTTTATGGCATGGTAGATTATCATATATTAATTATAATTATTTGTGTAGATTAATTAATACTAATTACTTTCCTAAATTTGATATTGATCCGAATCATAAATATGAGATTTATGTAAAGGAAAAATTTGCTAAGACTGCTTTCTATTCTGTTGAAAGGAATACAAAGCATTTGAATTTAATTTTACAGTGATATTTGTGATTTTAAATCAATTCAAACAAGATGTGGTAAAAAGTATTTTATTACTTTTATTAACGATAGCACTAGATACTGCTACATCTATTTGTTTAAAGGCAAAAACGAAGTCTTGAAAATGTTTATACATTACAAGAATAAAATTGAAAATCAACTTGGAAAGAAGATCAAAGCTCAAAGGAGCAATAGATGTGATGAATATGAATCACTTTTTGGTGAATTCTATTAATAACATGGCATAATTCATCAAACAAATGCACTGATTCTCCACAGTAAAATAGTATTGCTGAACAGAAGAATAGAACCTTAAAGAATATAATGAATGTGTTAATTAGTTCTGGACTATTTCAGAACTTATGGGGGAAAGCTGTTCTTTCAGCTATTTATATTCTTAACAAGATACCTCACAAGAAGATGAATAAGATACCTTATGAATTATAGAAAATTTGTATGTGTACTTACAAATTCTTAAGAGTGTAGGGGTGTTTGGCAAAGGTTGCAGTGCCTACACCAAAAAGGATAAATTTGGACTTAAAACCGTTAACTATGTATTCGTATGTTATGCTGATAATAGTAGTACTTATCGATTTCTAATTCACAAAGTCAAAATTCTAGATATGCATGTTAACACTATTATTAAGTCAAGAAATGTGGTGTTCTTTGAACATATACTTTTTTGTAAATCTAAACAGGAGACAAGTTTTGTCAAAGAAACTTATGACACTACTCAAAGTAGTGATCAAGATGAAGATCAAGAAGGAGAAGAGGATGATGAACATAGACGTAGTAAGCGGGTTAGAATTTTTAAATCATTTGGTTAAGATTTTCTAATTTATTTGTTTGCAAATCAGCCTCGAACTTACAATGAGGCATTGTCTAGTGCTGAAGCCACTTTCTTAGATATCTAAGATACACCCGTAACTATGGATTGTGTTATACCAGATATCTAGCTACTTTGGAAGGCTATTGTGATGCTATCTGGATATCTGATACAAAAAACTCAAAATCCACTAGTGGATATGTCTTCACTCTCAGAGGTGCACTGCGTCTTGAAAATCTTCCAAACAAACATGCATCGCTAGGTCAACAATGGAAGCTGAGTTTATAGTTTTAGATAAAGCTAGAGAAAAAGCAAAATGGCTACGCCATTTTTTAGAAGATATTCTAGTGTGGCCTAAACATGTGCCAGCAATTTGCATTTATTGTGATAGTTAATATGCAATTAGAAGGGTACATAGTAATTTGTATAAAGGTAAGTCACGACATATACGTCGTACACACGATACCGTTAAACAACTGGTCTCAAATGAAATTATATTCATTGAGTACATAAGGTCAAAAGATAATATTGCGGAATCGTTAACCAAAGATTTGATTAGAGAGCAAGTGAATTGTTCATCGAGGGCAATAAGATTAAAGCCTACTACTAAAGATACACCTTAATGGCAATCCAACATAGCTTACTGAAAATCCCAAGTTCTAGGTTTAATGGAACAACGGAATTATGTGTGACTCTAAGGGGATCACAAGGGATATTAACTCATACCCATTTCTATCTGAAATAGTGATGCCCACAGTGTGATTAAGGATAAGTTATGCTTTTAATAATTCTTATATCTAAATTTTCAAGTGGGGTATGACAGGATGCTCTTAATAAGAATCACCTATATGAGTATGAACTGGGCCAATTCTATGAGAATTGTTAAGGCTAAATTCTCTCGAGCACTCGTGAATGACCTGGCATGTTCAGGGCCTAAATGAATACAACTGTGAGAACTCAGCTGTGTTAGAAAAATTCGGTGTAAATTCTATTGTCTTGGCTTCCACAAACAGTTAAATAGTTCAAGACATCATGTTCACTGATTAGCCAGTAAGTCTGATAGTTTTTCACAAGAGAATGTTCAAAACTGAAAGTTATCTATCATATGTAGAATCTTTCTTTTATTGAACTATCTATGTGTCTGCATCTTGTTGCATTTTTTTTCGGTCAAATTTCATTCATGTGGGGGATTATTATAAAATAAGTAGGTTTTGAACAAGTTTAAACATGAGTTTTAGCTAATTTTGAAGCTAAAATGTATTTGAATGGAATTAATCTTTTTTAATGATTTCAAGTCCTAATATGTTCATTTTCATGAGTAGATTAATTATAGATTTTGTGGCATTTAAAATCGTTAACGGGTTAATGAAAAATTGACTTCAAAAGTTAGAATAATCATGAATTTTGTGGAGTTTAAAATCGTTAACGAGTGAATAAAAAATTAGCTCAAAAAGTGTATCATTAAAGTTGGCAAAAGTTGGTAATTTATGCTCTATCCCACATTGGTTGGGAGAATGGTTGTTGAGTGGCTAATATAAGCCAAATTTGGCTTAAGGGGTGTGCCCCTTGGAGGTACCCAGTTTTGTGGACGGGAGAAGACCTGCCTAACAGTGGGTTCGACCCAAATTCCACATGTGCGCACGCACGCGCCACCGCTGCCGTCGCTCGCCCATTCATTGACCGGCCGGCCGTGTCGTGCTGTACCGATTTGGCCTCAGTTTCGGGTCTGGGTCCGTTCGGGTCTGTGGGTTGCGGGTTACGGGTCGTGTGGGATCAATCCTTATCTTTTTACAAAAAATTTATTTATTTAAATTTTAATTTCATAAAATTTAATTAATTAAATTTTTGGTAGTGTTAAATATTTTAAAATTTTAAAATATACTTAAAAATTTATGCATAGAGAAGGAAATATTTGAAGAGTAGAAAGTAATACGAAGGTGTTTTAAATTTGCATTTTTATTTTTTGTAAAATAAATAAAAAATTATATTTTATCCCTATTAACAGATAAAAAATTCATGTGATATTAGTTTCTCCAAATCTTATTATTATTAGGATTATAGTAAACTCTGTGTAAGATTAATTAGAGATTAAGGCAGAAAGAGAATAGAACAAAGAATACAAGCAAGACACATGATTTACTTGGGCACTCAATGTGACTGCTCTACAACTGTTACAACTATAATAAAAATAATAAGATTATATTAAAATTACCTTAAGCTATAATAACATGTAGAGTTAGGATTACAACGTCTATAAAAAAATACAAAAAGTACCCTTAAAAAAGTTAAAATATATATAATTGGTTATGTGACTGTGTAACTCGGTATAGAATACTTATCATTCTTCTCGCAATCTAATAATTTCAACTATTGATTTTGTTTATTTTTATTTTTAGTAAATTTTTTTATTATTTAGTTAAATTATTATATTTTTTGATTATTTTTATCGAGAAGAGTAAAAAAAGTTAAATTTTTTTAATTAAAATATAAAAAAATTAAGAAAAAACAAAAAAAAAATTAAGATAAGCCAAATCTTATGTTACTTATTTTTATTTTTAGTAGACTTTTCATCTTTTGGTCAACATTATTTACATTTTGGATTCACTTCCTCCAGACAATTTGAAAAAAAATTATAAAAAACAAAAATAAACAAAATGTTCAACATTTAACCCAAACAGGCCAATGTTATAATAATTTCTACCGTTGACCTTCAAAATTCAATTGTCATTGGCGTGCAACTCACTTCTCCTCTCTTTCCTCACCCTTTAGATCCCACTTTGCCCTACTTTTTCTCTTGTTTCCCCATGCACACACATGTATATAAACCCTCCTCTCTCACTAAAAAAACGCAAACTAAATACCCCTCTCTCTCTCTCTCAATCCCTAACCCATCATTATTCTCTCATGGCTTCTTCGCCGTCATCTTGCACCCCCAAACCCTTATTTCTTTCACGGCACCTCGGTCTGGTTCCCTTTCTCATCCTCCTCATCATCGGTTCTTGCACCGCGACTCGGCCGGGCAGCACGATGATGCCGGACAGAGGTTCCACGGAGCCAGAGTGTTTCAACCATATCCGGCGACTAATCGGAGGAGATTATCGCCGACCATATGGCTTGGTGCTAAACTTTTTGCCCAAAGGGACCCCCATCCCTCCTTCTGGTCCATCCGATAGGCACAACTCAGTTGTGAATTCTTCACCAAAAAATTGAAAAGTAAAAGTCTGTTATATATACTTATAGAACTTATTATTTTTCTCCCTAACTTTCTTTCTCCTGAGATTTTTCTTTTATTTCCTTTTCTTGGTTCCCAAACGGTCGCTAGTTTATTGAATCCAGAAGTGAAGTCTAATCTCTAATGAGATCAGATCATAATTAAGGTGCGGGCAAATTTTGTATTTTTTTTTGTGGGCTTAAATTGAGGTTGATTCTTATTTACACTGTATAGAAAAACTTGTTTGATTCAATATAATATTCATTTACATGGAAGTGCATAATCTATTCTGGAATTCTATGGAATTATTCAAGAGTGAGAAATCTCAAAGATTGCATAACAATCTTGTTTTTGTAAATTTGATATGTTTATTTTGATTCAATACAGCTCTAGGAGTACCCATCTCCATCTCTCTCTCTCTCTCTCTCTCTCTCTCTCTCTCTCTCTCTATATATATATATATATATCAATAATATTATCAATCCAAAAAAGTATCCTGAAATTTACTCAAAATTTATAATTGATGCATGGTTTGGGATTTACTTATAGTATAACCCATACAATAATACACACACACATATATATATATATATATATATATATATATATATATATAATTGACT
>JAOTRH010124073.1:0-14623 GCA_034768845.1 Heliamphora exappendiculata
ATTGTTGAAATTTTGTGAATTTATTGACTATTGAATTTTAGAATTCAATAGCAGAATTCAATTGCAATTGAATTGGCTATTCAATTGATAATTAAATTCTGAAAATTAATACCACTCATGCCTATTAATTTTCCTGTAAGTTCCTCCATGATTGAAGACTTATATATGCTGTCATCTCATTCAGAGGAAGGAAGACAGAGAAGAAGAAGAAGAGACAGAAAGAGAACAGAGAAGAAGACAGTAGATGTGAGAAAGGAAAAATACAACTCAGACTATATTACAAGCTGTAAAAGAGAGAAAGACAGACGGAGTACGTTCGTAGCCGATTCTTGGTGGTGTTCCAACGATTGTATAGCCGTTTTATCCTGGGAGAGTGACGCCAGTGAAAAACCTACAACAATATCGGTAGGCGGTAAATCATTCTTAAGGAAACTGCGTTTGTAGGATTCAGTTTGCAAATTCTATTCATGTTATTTCTGTTATTTTATTTTTCTGTAATTTTATATTATTATAATTGTTAAAAATTAATAAAAATATATTTTTTAGATCACCGAACATGTATATATTTTGACATTAAATTGCCTCTCAACAGACATTCCATTAAGTACACACAAAAATTAATTCGGTACCTAACTTTAGAGTTTGGCTGGTGACTTATTATTATTTTTTTGTTTGTAACTAAAAAGGTGAAATAGTTAGAGTTACGCTCCTTTGGCAATAATAATTTTTAATTTTTTAGATTCTTGCTTAGAAATAATGATATTATTCTTCATTAATAAATATTAAAATTAACTTGTAATATGTAAAAAAAATAATTTCTTTTTATGTTTTGGTATTGAGATGGATAGATAGAATAAATGGTTTCAATTTTCTCTTACGTTATAACGAAGGAAGGAAACTTTTAATACAAACATTTATGTAACAATTCAAAAATTGTCCTTTTTCTAATCTTTAATCAATTGTTAAAAATAATTTTTAATATTATTGACATTTATGTAGCAGTTTAAGAAGTGTTCTTTTTTCATTTTCAATCTACGATTAAAACATATTAATTATTTACTTTTTTCCACATTTTATATCCTTTTTTAATTCAGTTTTTGCCATCTTCAATTTAATTTTATTTTAAGACCCAATTTTTAATTAAATTCTTATTTAGTGAACAAGACTTACAAAATAAATTTTTTATTAAGTTGGCGCGTGTAGTTCAGACAGTATCTTTAGCTAATGGGGTTTCAGTCCATGGGATTCGGGAACGTGAGACACTCATGGGTTGGTGAGAAATCATGACTTCAAATGGATTGCCGAAGCAGGTGAACGCTTCATTGAAGGGGTCGTGCGGTGTGCCCTTCCCCACACACCAACGTCTCTAATCCCCTGTTTGACGAGGACTTTTTCCTGCCCCACCCTATAATAGCATTTCTAACACTTTTTTCAAAAAAAAAAACTAGTTAAAGTATAAAAAATATATAATATTTATTTTACCTATTTTTACCATCTCTAATTGATTTTTTTGTTTGACTAATTATTATAAAAAATTATAAAAAATGTATTTTCCGTTAGCTATATTTAGTTAGTAAAAAAATATTTTTTCTATAATAGCTAGTTAAATAAAAAACACATTAGAGTGACTTAAATTAGAACACGTTGGTTCGATTTTGTTGATTTACTTATTTGTTTATTAGCAAATCTCGTTTAAGTAAAATTGTTTAGGTGATTTATGGCTTATTTATTTATTTGGCTTATAAATTATTTTGTTTGGCTTATAAGTCAGCTTATTTGGCTACACAAACGAATTTATTTGACTTATTTGTTTATTTCTTTATTTTTGACTTATTTAGTTATTCAAACGACGTGGCTTATAAGTCACTTTGTTTGGCTTATAAGTCAGTTTATTTGGCTATCCAAACGAGTTTATTTGGCTTATTGGTTTATTTTTTTGTTTTTGACTTTTTTAGTTACCCAAACGACGTGGCTTATAAGTCACTTTGTTTGGTTTATAAGTCAGTTTATTTGGCTTATTTGTTTATTTGTTTATTTTTGACTTATTTGGTTACTCAAATGACATGACTTATTTTTTGATTTATAAACTAAATAAATAAATAAACAAATCATCCAAACAGAACCATTAGCTATTTTAGTTAGCAGATCTTATTTAGAAGACTTGTTAAAGATGCACTAATGCCCTAATTAATTTACACTATGCACAATTTTTATATTAAAAATGATAAAGTCTAAACAAATATGTGGTCTAAATTAATTTGAGGCATTGTAAATAGGGCAGGGAATGATTTTTCAAGTTTAACAATTTGAGGTCCCCATTGCCTTAAAACTTAGGTTTTTGTGTTTTTGCATTTTTGGCAAAAAAGGGTAATTTTAGTTTAAAGTAGATTATTTAATAATTTAGTTTTTATGCTAATTTTTTTTAAAGTTTATTGTTTGGAAAAAAAATTAATTTTTTTATTTTTTGTTCAAATTATATAATTTTGCCTTTTATATATTTAATATTAACAACTATATATAATTAGTAATTATAGTAAATATGTTATGAACGAGAAATATTATTATATTTTAAAAATAATTGAAATAGAATATTCTAATTGTTAGTATTTTAATTTTTTAGTTTTTTAATATTTTTATTTTTTTTATAAATAAATTATATTAGCATTTGTGCATTTTGAGCAAAAGCTAAAGAATTAGAGTTGTCAAATGGGCCTGGTTGTTAAAAGGCGGTGAGATTGGAAGAATAATTTTATATAGTATTTTATTTGATTTGTCAAATAAAAAGAGAGATTGAATTATTTTTATAATTTTTTTATCCACCATAAGTTCTATTTTAAAACTATTACTACTTCACTATTTAAATGGGATTAAAAATCTCAAAATTATTACTATTCACTTCATTGCAATTTCATAATAGGCGCACTAAAATCATTTTAAACTAATTAATGTGCTATTTATAATTTAAATTATTTAATTTGCAAAATTAACTGAATAAACCATTCATTCAAAACATAAGTTAATTCGACGTATATTTTTTCTGTTTTTTACCATATATTTTTTACTTGTACATTCTCCCATAATAATATATTTTAGTTTAAAATTTTAATAAATGAGCACAAATAAATCGACGCCGATCAATGTGAAGTTGTGTATTCTTTATTTTCTTTGTGTCACCGTGGTGATATTTGGAACTAGTAGCTTATAAATTGGCAGAAATTATTAGTATTTGATAAAAATTATAACTCGTAACTGAAATATAAAAAATTTTTGTTATAACTTATAATAGAAACTATGAGAGCTTGAAAAGAATTGTAACTTCTATACTATATATTATTGCAAAACGTTATTAGTTATTTGAATTTGAAATTTTTAATGCTAATTTTTTAGATTTTTGAATTTATAAAATACAAAAATACACGTATAAATTAGTCATTGGTTTCTTATTAATTACTGACTATATGCTCAATATAGTAACGTTATTCAATTCCTTAATTTAATATATTTTATTAACATTATGTGTAACAAGTAAGCCAAATGTTAACATTGCTAAAAATATACATATAAATTGTATTTTTAATTTTAAAACACTATTATTATATCAACACAATTCTAAAAATGTTTGTAGAAATTTTTTTTTTAAATTTATATATCTTTATTTGCAATTATATTCACATATTTGCCCAATTATATTCTATTAACATTGTATATAGAAAATAAGTCAAATATTAACATTGATAAAAATATACTTATAAATTAATCAATAAGGAAATATTTCAAATACTATTAGATCAACATAATTTAGAAAATATTTGTACTAAATTTAATAAATATTTTAGAATTTATATCTCTTTGTTTGCAATTCTATCCACTTAATGGCTATTCATTTGAAATGAAAATAAAATTGATTATCAATTTTTTTTAATCTTTTCAATATTGTTGGCATACAATAATAAGATATAGGATATTTTTTTCTTTTTTAACATGTCGTGTGATTTTTATTAAATAAATTTTATTATAAATACCATAAACTACATCATGCCTAGATTTTGGAATTATGTAGTTTTTTGGTGGATAAAGTTGACATATCTTCTATATTAAAAAAATAATAATTTACAAATTAAGAATTAGTTAGTAAAATAAACTGATCTAAAATAAAGTTTATATAAATTTTGAATGTTTGACCATCATACGAATTTATCTAATAATACGATAAATTAAAAACTAAAAGTGTGTAAACTGCATTTTAAGTTTAGCTAATTATGCAAAATAATAAGAAGATTAAGCTAATTATGAAAAATAGTAAGAATATTTTTTAAATGGATATTTTTTTTACTATGTTGTGACGATATATAAAGTAAATCAAAAATAATTTTGAAATGGTCTAAATTTTTTTATAGTTTTATTACATAAATTAAATAAAAATAATAATTTTGACTTATTGTGTTGGACTTAAATTAAGTTCTTGATAATTTTCAAAAGCAAATAATTGTTTTAAGTTTTTTATTTCATGTTGGTGTCATTTGTTTGAAGGTGTTTTTTTTCCCCTATTTGTGGACTAATTTTTAAATTGTGGAACTTGGTTCCAAATCAAACTAATCCATTTTGTATTAGTTTGATTCGTATTTGCGAAACGATTGGTTTAGTTCTGATTTTAAAAAATTAGAATCGATAAAAATTAATTTAGTCTTAAATTTAGTATCAAACTAAATCGACCTATGTGTACTGAATCATGTATCTAGTCTTTGAAGCAAATTACGATACTATTTTAATAATTAAAACTATTCATCTTATAACTCTCACTGTATAAACTATTTATGTAAAAAATAAAAATAATCATGTTTTTTTTATTGTAAAATGAAACCATGTTAAGTTCTTGAATCAATTACATTTGTCTTTTAAAAAATTAAACAGTGTGGTCCATTTAACTTTTATGATTTTAAACAAGCGTAATTTATTCAGTCACTTAACGATATTTGATTAATTTTATTTTGTTGTATAACTAATTTATACAATAAAAATAATTAAAATAAATAATTTTAATTATTAAAATAGGACTTGTGATAAGCTCCGCAGGGACATTTTAATTATTAATCAATTACATTTGTCTTTCATTTTGCATGGACATTTTCTTGTTTTTTGTTTTTTGTTTCTTATTTTACTTTTTAGAGAAAAATTAAGAGGAAAAATAAATTTATTTCTATTCTTACCTTTTTAAGTCTGGTTATTTTTTTTATCAATGTTTCAAAAGGAGCGACATCTGACAACATTAATTTGTTAAAAAAGATAATTTTGTCGTTTATTTATAGGCTGTTTGGCTCATAATATTTGAAGAAAATAGTATTATTTTATTATATAGGTAATAGGGTTCGCACAAAAGAAATCCAAAAAATGGATTTTTATTTGTTATTTTTTCGGCTATTAACTTGTTAAAAGTCATCTGTCAAACAAAGGCTGTTTGATTTAGTTTATTCTCTTGTCAGTGCCACATTCTATCTAACTAATTAAAATAGAGATTCTAAAAAATAACTAATTAAATAGAGATTCTAAAAAATAAGTTTTAAAGTGCTAAGTCTAAACAGATAAATTTATTTATTTTGCATAACAAACAGATAAATTTATCTATTTGATATTTATTTGTTGTTTATTTATTTAATATGTAAATAGATAAATTTATCTATTTGCATATGATATGCAAACAGATAAATTTATATGTATTTTTTACATATACTTTTAATAAAAGACAGATAAATTTATCTGTATCTTTATTCATGTTTTTAAAAGACAAAGATAAATTTATCTATATTTTTTTATACGTACTTTTAATAAGACAGATAAATTTATCTGTATTCTGTACATGTATTTTTAATAAAAGATAGATAAATTTATTTATATTCTTCATAAATATTTTGAAAAGGTATATATAAATTTATCTGTTATAACATATTTTTGTCCCAAAATGACCTTGTAGGTTAAAATTTTTATGCAGGTGGATTTTACTCGTTAAAATTTTTTATACTGAATGAAAAATAATAAACGACTTATAAATTAGATTATTCATCCATTTTTTATTAAAATAACAAC
The DNA here is from genome assembly GCA_034768845.1 of Heliamphora exappendiculata. Classification (NCBI taxonomy): domain Eukaryota; kingdom Viridiplantae; phylum Streptophyta; class Magnoliopsida; order Ericales; family Sarraceniaceae; genus Heliamphora; species Heliamphora exappendiculata. Next base: position 6,082 of record JAOTRH010124073.1, read on the forward strand.
ATTCAATATTTTAAAATTGATTCACTTTTTTCCGCATTCACACACGGCGTTAGTTGGGAAGTCGTGATATATATTCAACTACTAGTTTAGTTTAGGTTAATGATCCAATCAGCGTCTCAAAAAACTAATCAGCGCCGCGAATGGTGGGGTGGTCCCCACGAATCAATGATGTTTACACAAAAACAATCCCGTTGGAAAAGTTATTCCTATGCTGGGCAAATGCCTCTATTAGGGCCTCTCCATTCATTTTATGATATAAGTTTTATCGTTAACTCAATACCAAAATTTTTCTAAGTGAAAAAATAAATTTATATGTATTTTATAATGTAAGCAAATTACAGTTTGGTATAAACTTTGGTAGATGAGTAATTTTTCTTCATTTGACGTCTTTTGTGAAAATTTCGATTCCATTTCATGTTCTAAATATTAAAAAATAATATAAAAAATATAAATTTTATATCATTCATTTATAATTTTTTAACTCACTTTTTAGGTGACCTTTTCTTTTATTCCTTAACTACTCAAGATGCTTTTTACATGTAAAAAAACACAATATCTTATGACAACTTTTATTTATTATTATTTTAATATTTTTCTTATTAAATTTTTTTATTTTTTCGAATCGTGAGATGAACAAGAAAAGTAAAAAAATTTGATAGAAATTTAAAAAAAAAAACTTCACCAAGGACGAAAATAAGCAACATCAAATTTGGCATATTTTATTTATTCTAGCTTATTTTTGTTTTTTTAGAATTTTTTTTTATATTTCAATAAAAAAATATTTTTTTTGGCTTGTCTCGATGAGAAATATCTAATAATATAATAGTTTGGTTAAACAATAAAAAATAATTTACTAATAACAAAAAAAGTTAAATAAAATAAATAAATAAACAATTATTCAAAAGGAGCTATACTAATCTTGAGCCCATGACCTGTTTGTTGTTTGGCTAATAGACTCCAAACTTACATACTTGGGGAGCTTGTAAAACCACACAATTTTGTGGATTTCATCTCTAATACCATGTTTGATAGCAGACTAAGTTTGGCGTCAAGGAGAAGCATTGGATCAATTAAATTAGAATAGAGTATGATTATAGGATTGGTCATCGAATTATAAACTTGTCGTCGTGTGAATTGAAGATTACGAATTCAAGACGTAAAAATAACATATTACGAATCTAAAATAAGAGTTGCATATTATAAATCCATTGTAGTCCGTCTCATTCCTGAACCCTTCGTTCGTAGGAATTTTGTGTACTAAATTGTCTTTTTTTATTTATAAATATTTTATCTTTTTAAATTCATCACCCACATTGGATTGCCATATTCTGGGTAATATGGTAGTTGGCCTCGATTAAATTTTCACCCCAACTCCTCTACCAAATATTGGCAAATGATAGATGATTTCGAGAATATTTGTTTGAAATTAAATTTTACTTTTAATTTGTAGTCAAGTAAAAAGTAAAGAATTTTCAAATAATTGTACTCATACCTTCTTATTTATAACTCTTGATTCTACACTAACGGATACAAATTTTAGTATTTATTGCATTTTTACTTTTATTTAAAATTATAATTATATTTTTAGTTATAATTTATAAGTTGATAAGTTACATCAAACACCTTCTTTGAAAATAGTCCTATTAGGTAGAGCCGTAGTGGTGTGAAATTGATCTGGACCAAATGGACACTGGTCCACTGGACTCATGTTATTTTGGGCCACAAGGGTCCACCCCAGCCCAAAGCCCAAGGGCCTGAATCGGGCCTTTTTAAAGTAAAAATTATTATTTTTGCCATATTTAAAAACTAAACCGGCTTCACTCAAAAGTTTTTTCTTTAAAAAAAAAAAATTTTAAAATGTACTGTTTGGCATACTAAAAAAGTACTAGCCATTTTTTTAAAACTTTTTTTCTTTAAGAAAAAAGCCTTATATCCCAAACACTCTAACTTTTTTGGGGGTTAAAATACCTATAATATACTAAATTTAAAAAGTTAACTCTTTCGCAAAAACAAAAAAATTGTGTCAATATTCAAAATAAATGAAAAAAATAAGATCATTTTAATAATAATAAAAAAAACTACTACAAAAAATTAGCCAAACAATTTAACTTTTTTTTCCTTCCAAACTGGTCTTTATAGTCAATTTACTAACATATCTCCAGGAGATGAGGAAGCTAAGGCGTAGCCGCATAGTGGGAGCATGTGCCCCACTCAAAACTAACAAATATTAGTAATACTTTTATACATGCTATTTATTATTCTATAATTGTATTTATGTACTACAAAATTACATTATATTCATAAAAAATATTACTTGACTTTTTATCTATTAGTTTACTTGTTCCTAATTTTGACATTAATTTTAACACTTAAAATTACTACTATCAAGAGGGTATATTTAGTCATAAATATTGAATAAAATTAGTTATATATGTAACTGAATGAGTAATTTATGTATAAATGATAGTTCGGTGTTATACATAAAAAAATATTTTATGCATTTGATAATGATACTATCATGCAAAACTTTTAAACAATAAAACTCGTACATAGTGACTAATTATAAAAAAAATACTTTAGAAATTTTATCGAGTAATGTCTTAGTTTTTAAAATGTTTAATTTCTAGACACTTGTAAAAATATGCATTTACAAACTTTTGTGCTTACTAATGAATATTTAAATTTAGTATTTGTTAGGACTTTGAGGCCTTGTTAGGTTTGTCAATTTCTAGTGAATCTAAAATTTATAGATTATTAAGAAATTAAGTTGTTTTAATCTCATGGAGTTTAATTTATTGTAAAAACTAAAGTTCAATTTCTAGTGAATCTAAAGTTCTTGTTAGGTTAGTCCTGTTCTTTTTACGTGAGGTGAATTTTTTACGTAAAAAATTGCGAACCTCTTATTGGTGTGATTGTTTATTTTTATTATTATTGTTTGCAATGGTTTATATGTAGAATTATTAACAACTGACATTATTTTATTCTATTATCCTATTCAGCCCTATATAAAATAGGGTAATTTTTACTAAAGTCTTATTTCATATTTTTTTTTACAATTAGGTCCTAGTATTACTTCAACTTATTCATAGGTCCTATTTTGAATTTTTATTTCGAGAATGCTCTTGCATCTAATTAGATAAGTGATACATGTAAATTTCAATGATACAAGTATATCTCACAACCATACCTATCTTCGAATAATACAAGTAATTACCCTAGAAGTCCATCTCTTTTGTTTGGTTATCTGCGCTTTTCATAACAGAAGTCAATTTGAAAAATATTACAGTAATGTGTATTATTTTTTAATTTTTAATTGTGTCATTTCGTAGTGTTATGTTAAAAAAATAATACTTGCTTAGTGAACATGTGGTATCATTATAACATTATCATTAACCTGTAGTTACGGTATCATTTTCTGTAATTTACTGTGTCATCAATTTACTATATCATTGTATCATTATGGTCACTTTGTAGTTAATGTATCATTTTTTAATCTAGTGAAACTAGTAACTACATGTTTGCAAAAAAAAAAGATTTTCATTACAGAAATTAATAATTCACTATTAGAATCGTGGATAAAAATAAAATGAAAATAAACTTTAAAATGCATTAAAGTGCAAAATAATGAATTAAAATACAAAATAAACTTAAACATGGCATTAGAACATACTTGGAAAACAAACTTATGTAATCTTGCAAATCTGTTGAAAGAATTCAAGTTGAAATGTGGTTGACGCCGAACAAATATGCAACACACACTTAAAAACAATTAAAAAACTCAGGAGCATGCAAATTAATCCAGATGTAATTGTGCACAATTACAATTCAAGAGATAAGTTTCCATTAAAAACGAAAATAGTAATTTTAAATAGGAACCATGATCGGGTATTTCCAAAAAGATTTCATGAATATTATTTTTTTTTTACCATATAACCTTAATTAGAATTGATAAAAGGTATAATAATTTATTTTTTATTCAAAATTTTTAAAAAGAAATTTATAAAATACAATACTTTTTATAGGACCTAATCCCCAAACATCTCCCTAAAATGAAACTTATCCTCAATTTACACTATAAAATAATTCAAAATTTGGTATTTTTTTCCAATATTATCTCGTTATCTTTGATTGTGGAAAATTACATTCGTATAAAATACGAAGCGCAGTTACTGTGTTAAATTCTTCGATGTCTCCGACTCCGATCATCTCAATTTCATTTTTTTATTTTGAGAGAAAAAGGAAAGAATAGTTTTCGAAAACGTAGCCTACGTTGGAAATTACAAGTCAATCGTTTGGCCAACTAAGATCAGTGATTGATCAAATCATGACATTTCGTAATTCGTATAAAGCTCAATTTTTCTTTTTAAAATTATGTCATACTTATGGGTTTGATCTAATTTTTTATGTAATTTTTTTTTAAATTTTTAGTGAATTTTAATTTTTGTATTAATCTTACTTTTTAAATTTCTCTCATCACGAGTAATCAAAAAATAAAATATTTTGACCAAAAAATAAAAAAATTCAAATTAAAAAAAAAACCAACTTAACAAATTTTTTATTACTTTTTTATTTTTAGTAAATTTTTTTCAACTTTATCCCAAACGAACACACGGTTTAGATTCCGAAATCAAAAATTATTTTTTAACTAAAATATAAAAATAAAAAAAAAATAAAAAAACTTTCAACAAAAAGTCATTAAATTTTTTAGACCAAGACTACATCGAAGTTCCAAGAACAATGGCGGAGCCGTCATCTCTATGGGGAGTGGGGACACAACGTGGGTGTTTTGGCGGCTCATGCGATTAACATTTAAGTCATTTTATTTGGGCCAATAAATTACGTTTAAATGCGAAATTATTTTCTCAACCTCGTTTAATTCTCGTGTAACAACCATCCTCATAAATCCATCTTGGGATGCATGTGTTCACATTGATACATGACACATACGTGCACCATGTCATGGTTCATGCACATACAAGCCACCTACATCTTGTGATCTTGATGAAGTCAAAATGACAAGTAGAAAAAGAATTGTCGATATTATATATACACTGTACAACTAATTTGTTTTTTTTTTAATTTTTATTTTCTAATTGGAACTAAATGAGTTGGAAAAAAGAAGAAAAGAATATCAAATTGTACTCCAATATTAATTATTTGTGATGATTTTATTGTAAGAAGAGATGGAGATAATTACCTTATTTATTTATTTATGTATTTTTTATACATAATAATTTTTTTTGATGCAAAGTTAAAGTGCGAAAAGAAGGTTGCCAAAATCAATTTAGTATAATTTTTTTTTTAATATAATACATTCTTGATCATTCGACCACTTATAGATTGAAAGTCGACTTTTGTTATTAAAGTATTATTGTCAATTTCATACAATTACTTTCAAATTTATTCGGGATGGGAATAGATTTTTTATTTTTTTAAAAGGGTTTTTGTTATACCAAAAATTATATTTTAAAAGTGAATATTTATAAAAAAAAAATTAGAAAGTAGAGAAGCCAAACAGGAACTAAGATACTTAATTTTAAACTGAATTTTGAAATAATTGCCATCAAAGTACTATGTTTAGACTTTATGGGCTCATTGGATTGAAGAATTAATTTTATAGAATAATTAATGTATTTAGATTATTAATATTTAGAGTATTATGAATTAAATTATGAATTAGTATTTTTTTTATCAAAAAATATTTGGTTAAAAGTAGGATAACTTTTGGATAAATATTACAATGTTTGATTTGGTATTATTTTACCGAGATTAATAGGAAACTACAAAAAAAAAAAAAAAAGGATAACAATATCCAGTTACTTTTAAACTCACCTAAGTGGTAGGATACTAAAGTGAGAGCTTATGATACTTAAATGAGACTATTTAACTATCACACGAAATTTGATACTGAAGCCTTTTTTTAAAAAAAAATAATTTTAATTTTTTCAATTTACTCTTTTCACCTTTTGAGATGCAAAATTACTAGTTAAGTTTTCATAATCAAGTTCTTTTTAATATATCTTTTTTTTAAGTGATAAGAGTGCTAGTTTACTTAAATATTCTTATGATATAGTCAGTTTAATGTAATATTTTGTGAATTTAATTTAGTCTTTATTTTATTTGTGGACTTAATAAATAATACACTTTTTGAACTTTGTCAATAAAAATTATTTCTAAATTTCATGCACAATAGTTATACCGTAAAAGCCTTATTGGACATAACAAATAATATTATTTTAAGCTTTATTAATTTGAATTATTTTATAATTATATATATTATAAACAATCGTATAAAATTGGGACCTCGTCAAAGTTAAAGACCTTATACGGTTGCTTAATTAGCCAATCAGATGGCCACCCATGCACACCTCTTTAACCTTCAAACAAACAAGGCCAAGAGATTATTACTAGGTTGGGTTGATCCTTGTCAAAAAAACGTGTTAGAAGGATAATTTGATGCACCCACCAATATATATAACCAGCATGAACATAATAACATATACGTACAATCAACACATCATATATATATATATATACACACACACACGATAATATATACGTGTAACTTAAGAAGCATTAAAGACTCACAAATGATGCATCCCCCACTTTTTTTGATTGGTAATCGTTCACTAATTAAATGTCATATTAAGTGGATTCCCTCTTTGTATTGTAACTCCCACAATCCTAATCCTGTGCACGAACTCCAATCTTTCTCCTCCGGATCTCCCCAATTTATACCATCTCCTCCTTCCCCTCTGTATCTCTCTCTCTCTCTCTCTCTCTCTCTCTCTCTCTCAATGGATTCTCTGTTCCGACTTACTGCTCCAAAGATGGAGAACCAGAATGAGTTTGATTGGCTTTACTTTGAAAAACAAACTCAAGGGTAATGAAGTCTTTATATCATTCTTTTCAGCTGCATTTTTCTTCTTCCTTTACAGTAACCTATATATATAGTCCAGTGATTTTGTTTGTTTTTGTTTTCAGTTATAGAAAATTTATAGTTTAATTAAATTATTATATTTTTTAATTCTTTTCAACTATAAGAAATGAAAGAACTAAAATTTTTTTTGATCATAATATTAAAAAAATGTTTTAAAAGATAAATGTTGATGCAGTTTTGAATGTAGGATCTATCAAAAGTCCACAAATACCAATACATTTTAATAAATAAATAAATAAATAAATGAATAATATATATATATATATATATATATATATAGGTATTCAATTGTAATATTTGCAGTTGTTTTTCCTTTCTGCAGAATGTTGGATATTCAACAGTATAGCTTCGACCAATTAGTAATGAACAGTTTCTTGGAGTTCGATTCATTCCATACTCCTTACAAGAACCATCACATTGCCCATTTTGATGAGTTCAAGGAATTCGAAGACGACATCAATGGCGATATCAGCTCCTGGGATTTTAAAATCCCGCCATTTTACGAAGATATAAAAATAGAGACTGAGCGTCTGAATTACCCCGTGCCGGAGAAAAATGATTATCGTCGTTTGGACGGTGGCGGAGGAGTGGGAGGCCAAGTCGCAGTGGCAATTCAAAGTGATTTTACGAGTTCAAGGGAGGCGGAGGCGGAAACGGCGGCGAAGAGGCAGAGCGGAAGGTCGAAGTCGGCGGCGCTGGATTTGAATGAGATTCAGAAGTATTTTGATGTTCCAATAACGAAAGCGGCCAAGGAGTTGAAGGTTGGATTGACTGTTTTAAAGAAGAGATGCCGGGAACTGAATATCATGAGGTGGCCACACCGCAAGATCAAGAGCTTGAAGTCCCTCATTCACAATGTCAAGGTTCGCTTAACTGCATGCAAAATAATCTATTTCTGTTTGGTATATAGTTTTTATTTTATTAAAAAAATTGTTGGCAAATTTCTTTTTCTTTTTATTTTTTTCTTCTCAAAAATCAACTTTTTAGGTTACAATAATCTTAGGATAGCCATAGTATCCTATTATGTCAAATCATATTCGTATTAAAATATTCTCAATATTAATCTTACTCATTTAATTAAACGTGTCATTTATCATAATATTAAAATTAACTGTTTATAAACGTATTAATCTATTCACAACCTGGTTAAGAATAAATTTATATTTTTAATTTCATACATATTTTAATCATAAAATTACATAAATTACAATTAATTAAACTACAAATAATATAAAAAATATTTAAATAATTAGATAAAAAAATAACATTAATTCATACAGAAAAAACTCCTAACTCAAATAATTGATAAAAAAAAAATATAAAATTAACTATAAAAATAACAGCATATCAGTAACAAGTTTGTCAAAAATTCTAATGGCCTTGCAATGATACATTAATCATTTTGACAGCGACGAGGACAAGCTTTAGGTTTCAGAAAGCAAGTTGATGCGGCAGTGAAACCCTAAGATAAATTGTAAGGGGTAAAGATTAAGGTTGATACTTGAGAGTCGCCTTTCTTTTTTCAAATAGGGTTTCAATTTTTTTGTCAACTCCATGGTTCATTTAACTTTTAATTATATATGCTGATTTTGAGTTCTCATC
>JAOTRH010124084.1:0-10847 GCA_034768845.1 Heliamphora exappendiculata
CCTTTTTAAAGTCTCTGTTAAATTTCAATCCCCCAAGGAACACTTCTGTCACATATTTTAATATAGCCCAAAACACCTATTTTTAGTGAGTTATTCCAAAAGTGGTCTACATGAATATTGTAGCTAGCATATGGAAGTCTTTTCTGCCCAAAAATCAATCCTTAAAGCCTCGAGATGATACCCAAAAATCGTTTCAAACCCTCTGTCCAAAATCGGCTCTGCTATGTTTTGGCGGCTGACAGAACCTACGTTTTAAAATAGTCAAAAGGTCTAACTTGTTTCAAACAACTACCCTTAACTCTAGATATAAAACATGTAGGGGATATATTAAACTAGGACATAGAAAAACCTGGGCTCATTTTGACTTCATTTGATACCCCAAAACCGAGAGCATCCGAAGCATAATTTTGGGTAAAATCTAGAATAAGTGCTGAACTGTTTTTGCTTAGAATAAAATGTTCACCCATTTTCTTTAAGATTTGACCATAGTGTTAAACATGAGAGTTGTAGAAAATATTTTTATATAAATGGTGTATAAATATCATAGCTTGATTCTAAGTCCAGATAGTCCAAAACTTTGTCGGCTCTTTTAATTTAATACTTGATTTTGACCTTAAAATCTGTTAAGTGTATGTTGAGTACGCTTTGCTATGAGACCCGCGTTTAATATGATGATTTATTTGAATTAGGTGATTAATGTTTTTGAGTGAATGTATGATGATTTAAAACTCATGCTATCATGTTTGAATCATATCTTGAGAATTATTGTTTGTACTTCATATACTTGTACTTTATGTTTTGCGCGTTATATCGTGAATCTTACCACGCTAGTAGATGCCACGCTATAGATGGTTGTATTTGAGATTCATACTATACATTATTAACATTGTCACTTGCATCCTGGCATATTGGAGTCCATCTGTTCAAACCGTTGTTGGGATGGGCTGTGTTGAGATTGTTTTTCTTGGTTCTAAATCTAGGGCGTCCCTGATTGTCATTTTTTAAAAATATTTTGGAATGTATTCCCCTTGTACAACCTGGGTTCGTCCCCGGTGTTACGAAATTGGCGGTCGCCACAATGCAAGTTGGCGGTAGCCATGACAAAAGGTGGCGGTCGCCACTTTTGGCTAGAGTTTCCACAAAGTTCTATGGCAGTCACCATAATGAGAGTTGGCGGCCGCCTAACTTGGGCAGCAAGTTTCGATGGTTTGACAAAATTTAATTGGTTTGAAGGTTCAGAGTTTAAATACCGAGCTTGGATCACTTCCCGATAATTATATCGAGGCACTAATTCACCTGTTGTCATCATTGAATTTGCCTAAGATTAGGTGGGGTCAAATTGGGGTATCTACAACTGGCACTCCATCTGTCGACACCACGTGCCCAAGAAATCTCACATCGAACATCTAAAACTCACACTTCTCGAACTTCGCATACAAGCGATGCTCTCTCAAAAGTTGTAAGATAATGCACAGATGCTCCTTGTGCATCTCCCTCGTGGGTGAATAGATAAGGATATCATCCACGAACACAACCACAAAGCTGTCTAGATACGGGTGGAAGATACAGTTCATTAAACCCATAAACATCGCTGGAGCATTCGTCAATTCGAATGGTATAACCAGAAACTCATAGTGACCATAACGAGTTCGAAAGGCGGTCTTCGCTATGTCCTCGTCCCTAATCCTCAGTTGATGGAATCCTGACCTCAAGTCAATCTTCGAGAAACAACTCGACCCCTTCAACTGATCAAACAAGTCATCAATCCTTAGCAAATGATACTTGTTCTTCACCATTACCTAATTCAACTTCTGGTAGTCAATGCATAACCTCAAGGACCCATCCTTCTTCTTAGCAAAAAGGGCAGGAGCTCCCCACAGTGACATACTCGGACGTACAAACCCTTTGTCAAGTAACTCCTGAAGCTGTACCTTGAGTTCTCGCAACTTAGCAGGTGCAAAGCGATAAGACGGCATAGAAATGGGAGCAGCTCTCGGAATTAGATCAATAAAAACTCCACCTCACGACTTGGTGGTAACTTTAACAGATCGTCTGGAAAGACATCTGTATAGTCATAAACCACAGGGGGTAACTCCCCTCGACCCCCAACTGTCTCATCCAACCTAAGAGCTGAAAAGAGAAAATCCAGGCTGCCCTGGTTTCATACCGCACTAGGCATAGACACCAAACCCTCATATCAATCACCCACAAAACAAAAGCAATCACCCTCCAGCGTACAGATCGATACCCTCTATCGATCACAATCTATAAAGGCATGATAGGTAGTCAGCCAGTCCATCCCTTAGATGACATCAAACGCGGTCATGTCTAGAATGATAAAGTCAAACTCTAAACAATGACCAACGACCCCCAACTCGCAGGATTGACAAACTCGACTCAACACCACATTCCCACTGACTGGGCTCTCTACGCTCAAAGCACTACCCAACAAGTCTGTCTCCAACTCCAATGCAGATGTAAAAGTAGAGAAAATAAAAGAATATGATGCTCTCGTGTCGATGAGAACACTGGACCATGAGCAATACACTAAGAAAGTACCTCTGATAATAGATGGAGTAGTTGTAGCATTGGGCACAACAAGTGCTAGGGAAGCACTGGGATCAGCAGGAACATATGCTCTGCCCTGCGGTGCTCTGCCCTGCCCACTATAACCCTGGGCCGTCAACTACCTCATAGACTGTTCTGAGGCACCTCCTTCTACAAACCTAGACGTCTGAGCCCTAGGTTACTGAGAAGTCTGTCGTCTCTATGTAGATGGAGCAGCTAACGCTCCTGTCGCACTCTGAACACTCCCTCCTTGGGGACAGTATCTACGAATGTGTCCAACCTGACCGCACCCAAAACATACCAGACTCTCTCTCCCCTGAGACTGAACATGTGCTGAACTATGAGACTATCCCTTCTGTGGACAGTTCGTCACTCGATGTCCGAGCTGCCCGCACCCATAACAGATGACCTCTCTCTGTTTTGGCCTTCCCGTCAAGGCTAATGAAGGTGCAGGTGTAAAAAATTGCGGCTAATACGATCCCACTGAATGACAAGTCGGACTAGATGACCACTAGCACTTCTTCCCACGTCTCTGAAACTGTGCATCTCCACCACCGTACTGTCCCCTACTCTCCCTAACCCTACAGCTCTCTGCCATCGAGTTCTCTACTCAGATAGCGGCTTCCACAGCCTCTATGTAAACCTGAAATCCCAACGCTATAGTCATATCCTTGATTGCAGGTCGAAGGCCCCTTTCAAACATTTTTGTGTGCAACTCCTCTGTTGACACCATCTCAGATGCAAACCGTGACAAATTCGTGAACTTGGCCTCATATTGGATCACAGTAAGATTTCCTTGAACAAGGGAAAGAAACTCCTCTCGGTATATATCTCTAGAAGAACTCGGTAAGTACTTCTCTAGAAAGGCCCTAGTAAAACCGGCCCACGTGCCATCCACCGTGGTTTTGGCAAACTTTCACCATTCCCTCACATCTTTCCGAAGTTGGAATGCCGCCAACTTCACACGCAAGAAATCCTCCTCAATCTCTAGGGTATCCAAGATCGTCGTGGTTTCTTCCAAGCACTCAATAGCAACTTTGGGGTCCGGCTCCCTAGAAAAGGTTGGCGGGTTCAACCGTCGAAATTCCCTCATTGCCATAGAGGCCCTTGGCTCAGGAGCCCTCACTCCAGCCCTAGCCACCTCAGCCATCGCTCTCATCATAGCAAGCATTTCTTATACCATGTATGCACTACTCACATGTTCCTGCGGGGCATAAACGTCCCCTTCCTCCAGAATTTGAACATAAGCACAACCTCGGCCATGACCCCGTCCCCATTCCCCCCGCGTGGACATAATTTTATATGAAGGCAATATGACAAGATAAGATTTCATACAACATGTTATTACCAACATAAACATAACACACATAAGTATGCCAACACATAACCACTTAATATGTAGACACATTTCACATACTGAGGAGAACTGAGAAGGACATGTCGATCTGGATAACCTACTTAGATTCCTTGCTAGAAAACACATCGGTCAAACGCATTTCTAACTTGGCTTCTAAATTTGTTAATCCAAACACCCTAAGCAAGACTAATCAATCTTGAGGTCTAACCTCCATACTCACGTATACACAAACTATTATGCTCAACAAGCTATCAGCATGTCATAAAAACTCTTAAACACATGCAAGCAAGTAGACACAATCATCCTCATCAGGTGATGCACCCTTTTTCCAGGGCTCTTAGGTATTCGAGCCCAGAGCTCTGATACCAAGTTGTCACACCCAAAAAACTAAGGTCACGTAAAAAGCCCATCGAACCACCATTTTTGTAAAAAGATAGGGTTTTACTTGTAAAAGCAGTCATCCAAAATAATACAGCTTTTGGGATTAAAAGAGTACCTAAGGTTCATCTCTTTGATAACATACATTCATAATATATCTTCCCCCAAGGCATATGAAACATGCCTTCATAAACATGTAACATATGTAGGAATACATATTTCTATAACAAAAAGAAAAACTATAAGTCTTCCACCACCACAACAACTCTAGACCAACTCCACGTGATCATCAACACCTAATAAAGGTTTTAACAAATCCCACTACGTGAGTTGAAGCCCAATAGAAACAGACAATGATGTAGTAAAGCAGGATATGCAACCATATAGTATAAAGTTGACTAAAAATGGTTTTGCTATTTGGAATAAAACTCAAGACATCTAGCAATGCCCAACAATACCGTAAGCATATACAACAAATCATATGCATGTCGTACACTATCACGGTCTTTTACCGTTGGATAATACTAACCCAATCATCAAACTCTTTGTGATTTTTCACCGTGGGACAATCTCTTGTGCTAATATGCAAATAAGCAATTCTTAGCGGTCTTTCACCACATGACAATTACTTGCCCCTATATGCAATTCTTAGAGGTCTTTCACCTTAGGACAATCACATGCCCCAATATGCAAGGTTCCGCATGATTCAACAGATAAAAGTATGCACACAGTCATGTACTGAATATCTACATACATATCATCATATTGTTCCTATAACCATGAAAATGATAACACATCTCAATGAAATATTTAAATCCAAGCTCAACTCCAAGAGTTAGCTTCAAACATCCAAAAAATACCGTTTTCAAAATTTTCACAAATCACCTCATTTTCAAACATTCTTTTAAAAACCACAGACATCTATAAGTCCATATCATGTAATAAACCAAGAAAAGTGTAAAATATACTTTTTATCCAAATAAACAAGGTTTATACATAAAACATGATATATAAAGTATTTCAACCGGTAAAAAAGTATATAATTGCATGTAGCACCCTTTAAAGACAACATAGTTTAGAATTCTACCACGAAGAGTCAAAACTCGAAACCTCAAAAATCGAACTTTGTCGGAACGAGAATCTGTCTAGTTGGAAGCGAAGCCTACGACGTGGATAGCGAGGATCTACAAGCGGATAGTCAAAAGCTAAGCCCGGGCACAACATAATGTAGAGAGAAGATAGAGAGTTTGGAAGAAATAAAATATTTTTCGTACGAAACAGGAGCTGGAATATTTATAGGCATGTGAAAAATACTAATCCAATCGACTGAATTACTCAATTTAGTCGACTGAAGGAGTTCTGAATCTATAAAACACTTCAACCGCCACACCTCAGTCGACTGGAGTGCCCAGTACAGTCGACTGGAATGCAAGGAAAAACAACCCTTAGCTCCAGAACATGTTTTTCAATCCCGAAACTAACCAAACAAGCTTTAACAAAACACGAGAAAGCGTAAAATACATTTACACATGCTATTCTATGACAAAAAAGTATAAGCCAACCATCGGATACACATATTACAAAGAAGAACACGTCAAATATTTATGTATATATATCACATAAAAAAAATAAAATGAAACCGGGTCTCACACTTGCCTCCAACAAAATAATCATGTGTTACTATTTAATTGTCCAGTTAACTATCAATACAATATTTGAAATTTATCTAATTCTTATAATCCAAATTCAATATTTTTCTAATACTTAAAAAAATTTATGTGCACAAGTTTTATTAGTCCAAGTTACTAATCTCACAAATTATAAAATTTATTTATTTTTAGTAATATTCAATAATTATGTGTTGTATTTAATTTGTCTAAATTTACAATATCTAATAATTATGTACTTAATTTTATTGATCCAAGGTACTATTTTTTTAATATTCTTTATTGTATTTTGTAATTATATATTTTAATATTTTAATTTTATTGGTCCAAATTAATGTTCTTTCAACTTTAAAATTTATTTTTAAAATTCTAAATTCTTTCTATTATAAATTATTATCTTTTTAAATGTTAAACTTATCTCATATTTTTATTAATAAAGTGCTAATAGTTTAGTGAAATACGATCGAGACTCTTCATGACAATTTATCAAAAAATTAGGGCTAATATTTTTTTCTTTTTTCGTTATTTGTCCAACTTTTGATAGCTTTTAAAATGGGTGTAAACCAATTATGTGATTACCTTAACTTGGCAAAACTGTTTATATTATTTATTCTTATATTTAATTGTGCATGCATAACACGAGAGAATTATTGAAAACACCTCTTACGAAATAATTTTCTTATCTAATTATTACATGGATGGCAGAAAGATGATATTCAACTTAAAAAATATATATGATTTGTAAACATTTTCAAAGAAATAGAATTTGAAAAAAAAATTAAAAGAAATTAAATATTGAGAAGTATTAAAAAGTTTGAAAGTACTAACAAAATTTTTAAATAAGCTTTAATACACAATTTATAATATTATTAAAAACATTTAAATATAAAATTTAAAATAATATTATAAATTTTTAAAAAAAGATGCACATATTTTTTTGTCAATCAACAAATTATATCATATTAAATAACCTTTTGTTTTATTTGTATAAGATTTTATTTAATTTTAAAATTTTAATTTATTTTTCGTGTAGGCGGATGATTAACACTTAGAAAGATTATATATTATTTTTTTAATTACAGGTGTGAAAACTAAACAAGTATGCTTAATGATATTTCTCCAATCATTTAATAGTCATACTTTTATTAAAATGGTTAGACTTTAAATTGTATGTTATATTTAACTAAATTGTATTACTTTTTAAAAATCATTTTAAACTTATTCAAGAGTTAGAAAATTTTTAAATATTATATATAATATTTTTTTATTTTTATCTCTTGCATTGCACGGGTTGGTTGCTAGTTCGTTATATTTGAAATTAGCAACAAGCTCATACTGTGCATGACAGAATATATTATTATTTTCTTAATATTTTCAAATTTTAAGAAATAGTATTTCTCTCAAATTCTTTAATTATTTAATTATAAAAATTTACCATTTCCAAATTTGATGCAAATCTTTTTATTAGTATAGTTAACTAAATTGTATATAAAAAAACTGAATTGATTTGAATTTTTTAATCATATTTAACTATGTGTATATCTGTAATGATTTTGCAAAATAAGAACTCAATAACTATAATACACTGAATACCAATATTTGAATTTCATTCAGTAGCAATTAGAGCTTGTTTAACTATTTTATATTTTTTGAAATACGAATTGTCACAAATTAAATTAATGCGTTAGTAGATATTTTTTTTCTTTCTTTACATTCCATTAATTTTTTGTTGAACAACTTTTGGATAAAATCTTTAAAATTCTTAAATATAAGAATGAATTATGTGTCCAAATTTAATATAATATTATTTTTATAGGTATAGTTTACCAAATTACCATATATAGGGACGTGACCACCTCATGCGAATTTTTGATGTATTGACTATCCTATAAATTAGTGTTCTAAAGCTCTGTTTGTTACCTACGATAGAAAATATTTTTATTTGATTGGAAATAATTTTTATTTATTTTTTGTATTTGGTTGCGACATTAAAAATTGTAATTCTATTAGATAAGTAGTGTTAAAATTGATGGCAATAATAGCAGTAGTAGCAGTAAAACCCAAACCACGAACTCCCAAGACCTTGAGTCCCAAACGAGCCAAAGTGTGGGTTGTTTTCTATAACTTTCCCTGACATTCATTGTTCCCATTGTGAGAAAATGCACCAAGTGGATTCCCTTGGCAGTGTAAAGTATTTCAAGGTTAGAGTTTTTTTTTTTTTGTGGTTTATTTATTCATCTTTTACCTTTTTAAGGTGTTCGAAGGTCGTGTATTGTGTAAAAATTTTAAAATATAAAAATTTTAAGATATGATCTAAAGAATTAAGATGTGTGTAAACAAAAAAAGTTTTAACACAATTTTTAAAAGAGAGATCGTGTCCGGATTCTTTTTCAACGATTGTTTTACACAACTCCGATTATATATATATATATATATATGTATATATATATATATATCATCTTATCAGTCTTTAACAAGTCGAATGTTTTTGAAAGATTTGTAAACGAAATAAGATTGATTCATTAAAAAAGAGGCTAAATGTAAGAAAACACCGAAGGGGTAGGTGGATACATAACACTTTCAATTTGTAATAATAAACTTTAACACTTTTTCAATTTGTAAGAATGAACTTTCGAACTCGATTCTATTTTCAAATGCGAAAATAGAAGTCATACAGTTTTAGACTTGAACTCTATCCCAAAGCAGTTTATAATGTGTTTCCTCCCTTTAGATGGTGATCCCAAAGTGGTCTGTAATAACTGTTCTTCCCTTCGGATGGAGATCCCAAAGCGGTTTATAATGTGTGTCCTCCCTTCGGATGGTGATCCTGAAGCGAGTTATAATGTATGCCCTCCCTTCGGATGATGATTCCAAAGTGATTTTGTATGAGTACCCCATCCTTCGGATGGTGAGCCCAAAGAGTTGAATAACCATTGTGAGGATAAGAGTTAATGAGAAATAGGTAATACCTCGGGTTGGGCGAGGTTGAAAAGTGTCGAGAGATATATACGTGTATGTGCGCGCGTGTGGTATGAGTTTTGGGTTTGTGAACACCTAAACTGATGTAAAAATGATAAGAGGATAAGAAGGTTAAATCTATGGTTCTAATACGAGGAAACCCAGTTAGGTGAACGAAAACTCGTTGAAAATGGAAATTGGTTTTTGGATAAAACAACGTAGTGCATTTCACATAATCATCCTCGCATGTCATGCATTTGTTCATTCTTAGTCTATTTTCTATGAGTTTTGACTCATGTTATTTAAATATATTTCAGGTGAAAAAGGAAAGCATGTAATCAAATGAAAAGAATGGTCATGGTAAATTCTTGGGTTTCTTTTTTTGTTAGAATGTTCAGCGTCATTGTAGTTATTTTTCGTTTGCAATTGTAATGACTATACTTTTAATCTCATGTTATTTTGTCAGTGTAAGTTGAGGATTGGTGGAACCCGTTTTGTAAGGCCCTAAGGCCATGTACTCATGACTTGTATGCATGTGAGATTGCCGAGTTATTTCTTTGGGCTTATGTCTTGATTTCTCTTATGAAATTCTTATTATGGTTGGTATACTGAAAATATTATTTTTCATATTTAATTTTATTTTAATAAAATTAATTTTTTATTTTATAAGAAATGCATGTATAACATTTTCTTTAATGTTATGCATGGATGTCTAATATTTTGTATAATATTCAATATGGTGTGTGGAGTATGACTTGCACATAAAAGATCAGATTTTTTGTTCTTGTAGAATATAAGTTTTATGTTCACATTTTAAATAAAAATGAATATATCATCGGTACGACTGTAGCGCAGAGTTTTAGTAGGCCTGTCTTAGTTACGGGAAACAGATAAAAATGTCATCTATTATTCTGATTCTCTATACTAGTATACTTTGTGTGTATTGAACAAGATACATTGGGATAATTAATTTTATACTGACTATATAAATTAATTTACGCCCCAAGATTATTATGAATAGTGCTTATACTCTTAATCTTGAAATAATTATTGATTTACGTATATTTAATATGAGTTCTTTTGGTTCATTAGAGGGTGCTCTTATATGGGTTTATATTCTCGGAGAGTTAGATAGCGGTATTATTTATATGGTGAATATTAATTATTGACGGAATCCATATCCCGAAAGATTATGATTGACGATACTCCTTTAAGAAAGCTTATAAGTTTTGACCAGGCTAAACCTTGTAGGTAGGTTTGATTATTCGGCAGTTAAATAAGTTAAGCGGAATGGCTTAAAAAATTTCAAGATACTGATTAAATTAAATTGTTAGTAATTAAATTTAATTAGCTAGTATCGAAAATCTTAACGTATGGAAAAATTATAAGCATTTAATAATATTAGCTCAATATAAGAATGTATTGAGATAATGGGTAAAAGTGCAATTATAGTTCTTTAGTAGTGTGAACTATAATTTAAAATTTAATGAAAATTATAGAAATTGCTGTTAATTTTTCATAATTGCAGATACCGCTATGAGGTTTGTTTAATGGTGAAAACCGCTGATACGTGTTTGTATTCCATTAAAAATCTAATTCATAATTACTCCACAAGTCCCTATTGTAACTCTATAAATATGCAGGTAGGCTGAACTATATTCATAACTTATCATCAAGACTAAAGCTGTCCAGATTCTGTCGGTACAAGTTCTCGAAGGATTATAACCCACACTTTATTTGTGAATCGTATAAGGAAATACAGTAGAAGATCCGACAGGAGCTTCAACTCGAAAACAAAATCGTAGTCAAAGATTCGACCGGTAGAAAGGTATTCTTCTAAATTAACTGAGATTGCACGAGTTTTAATTTTGATCGTTCATCGCCAATAGTTTTATCTGGAGCCCGTTTTAGCATTTGCC
>JAOTRH010124095.1:0-14622 GCA_034768845.1 Heliamphora exappendiculata
CACCGGCGTCACTCTCCCAGGATAAAATGGCTACACGATCGTTGGAACACCACAAAGGATCGGCTACGAACGTACTCCGTCTGTCTTTCTTTCTCTTACAGCTTGCAATATAATCTGAGAATTGTATCTCTCTTTTCTCATCTCTACTGTGGTTTTCTTTGTTCTGTCTCTTCTTCTCTGCCTTCTCTGCCTATTTTCCTCTGAATGAAATGACAGTATATATAGACCTTCCATTATGGAGGGGGTAACAGGGGAATCAATAGCCATGAATGGTATTGATTTTCAGAATTCAATTGCTAATTGAATGGTCAATTCAATTGCAATTGAATTCTACTATTGAACTCTGGAATTCAATGGCCAATGAATTCACAAAATTCCAACATAATTTTCACCATTTTAAGCTGTGCTTATGATCCATTTTTCAAAGAGATAATTTGCCTTTTGATCTTTCAACTACGCCAATTCCACCACACGTATTCTTTAAAAATAACTGAATTGCAAGGATGGATTATACAAATTCGACTACATACCACTTACATTGTTGTGGAGCCCACAAACTGTGGATTCCATAGCTATGTGAGTAGTTTGTGTTTGTTTGTGAACCGCATAGCCGTGTGAGTGATTTGCGTTTAGATTTGTGTAACTCATCAATGCATCTACCACAACTCAATTCTTTATCTCTTCTTTTTCACCACTCAAGTTTCTTGTTCCTTAAAAGAGCCCTCAAAATCATTAGTTGTAAACTCAAAATTACTTTTCAAAAATATTCACCCCATTTCATTATGAAGAATGTTTGTATGGAAAATGAGTAGGTTGCCCACTAAATGTCATTGTTGGGGAATAAATGGCCTCCCACCCTCTATAATCAAGATGCCTTTTTGACTTAGAGAGATCAAATTTGGCAGCCATTAACTTTTAACTACTTTTATTTAGCATTGAAATAATTTGCCTCAAAATATTTATTTAGAATAAAATTGATACATTAATTATTTAATTTAGAATAAAATTAGAATAAAATTGATACATTAATTATTTAATTTTATATCGATTAAAATATTAATTTATATTAAATGCACCTAACAATACCGACTTGTACCGATTTATAATAAAAAATAATTGATATGTATTGGATCATAATTAATTTTTTTTAAAAAATAATTGCTACTTGTTTTTTTGTTTCAACTTTTAATTTTTATTTTTATACTCTAATTCAAGCTTCAAATATAGTATAAAGGGAGAGTTAATCAATCTTAAATCATTATTAAAAATTTTAAGTGTTAAATTTATATTGTTTTAAATTTAGTTTTCTCATTATATAAATAATGTGATTAAATATTAATTTAGACTAACTAATATAGATTTTCGGTTAGATAAGTATTTATGTTATATTAAATTATTTTTTATTAAATGTTATTGTTTACAAAATATATAATATTTTATAATAATAAATTCAAAATGTACCTAATATTTTGTCAGTACCAATATATATTTGTGAAAATTTCTGAACATTATACTCAGGACATGGTTCAATAGCATTCCGTGCAACAGCATAGGAAAAGGTGAACTTTTAAGAATAAAGAATCTCTAAGCCAATGAGAGGTGTTTTTTTAGAAGAAAAATGCTTTGTATACATATAATTAATCACATAAATTATAGAGAGTTGATTTTAATCATTTATTTATATTAAAATCGATAAGTGTTGTAAATTTTAATATAAATGAATGGTCAAAATTTAATTTTTGTAGTTGATATGTGGTTAGTTGTCTGTGTATGTGCGTAGTATTATTGTTTTGAGAACAGATTTTCAGTATGAAAAATTTGAATGTTTTTTGTTTTATTACATTAAAGGTCATTAATCTTGTAAAGATTTCGAGACGCTAGAATTTCAAAATTTTTATGGATAAATTACACTAATCACCTTTGAGATTTGGGTCAAACACAGTTAATTCTACATATTTAGAAAAATTATATCTTAATTCTTTGCAATCTAACGCGGTTAACATATATGCGTTAAAGACTAAATTACTCTCGAAATGACGAAGATGATATAATGTTTGTTGTCATCTTATAGTCAAGCGTAGAAAGATGCTTCCTTCATTGTATATGTGATGGTATTTTGTTTGCTTTTTTTTTTTGTAAAATAATATATATATATATATATAAAATAAAAACAAATTAATAGTATAATAATAATTATTATTATATTAAAGTTGGGTTAAATTAGAGGAATAAAAAATGGCAGTTGAGATAAAAAAAAAACATTGAAAGGGAATAATCTTTCGAAAGGCAAAAAAATTATAAACTTTTTAAAAAAATATATAATTTTTGAAATAATCTTTATGAGACCTACCTATATAAATTTCCTTAGGATTTGCCATATACACAAGTGAAGCACAATTTGTGCCAGATGAGATCTAAACTCTTATTTAACTTATTGAGTGACTTTTTGGTTTCAAAAATAATTATTCCTATATTCTTCGATATATAAAATTTAATTTTGAGTTAAAAAATAATCTTAAGATATTGTGGAAAAAAGTAAGTTTAGTTATGTTAATTAGTTTTATTTGAATATTTTCTTAAAATATTAATATAGAATGAGTAAAAAAAAATTAAAAAACAAAAACAAGGGAAAGAAAAAATCTTATAACAAAAGATTATAGTAGAATGAGATGGGTAATTGATGGAGGACTAGCTTCATGCTTCATTCTTTTGGTACATTTTGTTATAGATGGTTTTTAGAAAAATAAAATATAATAGAGAGAAAAAACAAAATACAGAGGCTGTGAATAAAACTATAGTTTTCCATAAACTTACTGTGCAAAATGTTTGTCTTCAATGGATGCCAATATTGTATTTAATCTAGTATGAGAATATCTTTATTATTTCGGTATACACAGCTGCGACTCACGCATATTGTTTTGATCAAAATTGAAAAAAATTTAGAAAAGATAAAAAAATAAGTCAAATAAGTTAATATACTAAATTTTATGTTGATTATTTTTATTTTTAGTAATTTTTTTTTATATTTATGTCAAATTTGTTTATTTTTTTGACTCAACTTATTGAGAATATTAAAAAAAAAAGTAAAAATTAGTTAAAAATTAAAAACTCAAAAAATCAAAAAAAAAATTCTCAAAATTTAACCCAAACATGGGTAAAGACGTTCAAACCCGTTTTGGCTTGATATAAATCAATGAACCCGTAGATAAGTTTGAAGAAGCAAAGAATTGTATTTGTAGAGGATATAGAGAGAGCCCCTATTTTTCTCTATTTGTTCTACTTCTGCCATTACTGAAATTGACGGTTTCGAACTTCTGCGCCGACATATTTAGCCACACAACTTTCCATCTCCCCTGATTTTGTTATAAATTAATCCTTACTTTTATTTAGCTTTATAAATAATATAATAGTTAAAACTTATTAAAAATATTTTAAGATGTATCTTCATATTCATAACAATAAAAAAAAAAGAAAATTTCAGCTAAAAATTTTAAAAAATAAATTATAACGCGCAAAATTCATAAACAAAAATTTTAACGCGCAAAGTTCAATTGAATGATTTCTATCGAAAATACCCTACAAATAAATAAATTTATCTGTTTGATATTCATTTGTTTAATATGCAAACAGATAAATTTATCTGTATACTTATTTATGCATAACAGATAAATTTATTTATTTAAATATTAATACAGGTAATGCAAACAGATAAATTTATCAGTGTTTTTTATACGTGTTTTTAATAAAACAGATAAATTTATCTGTGTTATTTACACGTGCTTTCAATAAAAATAGATAAATTTATATGTATTCTT
Source organism: Heliamphora exappendiculata (assembly GCA_034768845.1). NCBI lineage: Eukaryota > Viridiplantae > Streptophyta > Magnoliopsida > Ericales > Sarraceniaceae > Heliamphora > Heliamphora exappendiculata. The sequence continues at coordinate 3,816 of JAOTRH010124095.1, forward strand.
TATATATATTTTGAAAAAATATACATAAATTTATCTATTTTAGAGTATTTTGTCCTAAAAAGAACTTTGCGCGTAAAATTTTTTTATAACGATAGATTTTACTCGTTAAAAAATTTTATACTTGATGAAAAATAACGAACGACTTAGGAATTAGACTGTTTACTAATTTTTTGTAAAAAAAAATTTAAACTAAGTGTACAGCTTTGTCGAAATTTAATATGAGAGGTAAAATGAAAAAATTAATTTTCAGAACATCAAGTATAGGCAGTAGCAGAGTTATATTCTCCTCCCTTATAATTTGAAATTTCATGGTATTTTAACCGACACCATTAAGTTTTTGTCTATGAACAGATGGCGTCATCAACCAAATGACGTTAAGTTTCAAAATTTATTTGATCAAAATTTTACGAGAAATTAGTGTACTTTATCCTTAATGACTTCAAATAAAAAAATATATAATTTTTGGGAATTAATGGTAATTTATTCATTTAGTACAATCGAGTAATAGGTACTTCAATTATTTTTTAACCTTAATTTTGTAGAATAAAAAAGAAATAAAAAAGAATGCATGACCAAAGAAAATAAAGTAAATGTTGTTTCTTTATTTGAAAGGAGTAAAAAAAAGTAATGTTTTTGTTTTGTACGTCATAAAAAAAAGTAATGTTCAGGTAATCTTATTTTAATTTCTATTTTCCCTTCACTTGACAAGCATAATATTCAAACACAATATAAATATTTTAAAAATAAAACTATAATAATAATAATAATAATAAGGAAGACCATGGTTTATTATAATTCGGATAAATCAAATAAGATATGGGTAATAAATAATACTATAAGTTTTATATTTTTTATATTAAAAAAATTATAAATAGAATTATAAACATATTTTGAAAAATTTAATTCATGTTTTATTAGAATATGATAAATAATGAGATAAAAATTACAAAAGTTATTATCAACTGTTGAATATAAAATAAAGATAATTTAGAATTTGGTTCTTATAATATTAGGAGGACTTTGTACTAATAATTTCATGAATAATTTTAAATAAATTAACAACTTATTAATTCAAATTTCACAATACAAATGTAAAATTACTGATTCAAAAAAATAAAATCTAAAAAATAGATCTCCTATTTCTTCAATCGTTCCATGCAAACTTACTCTTACTAAAACGAGTAATAATATTTCGTATATAGATAACTAATTATATAAATTTAATCTTAATTATTTATTTATACTAAAATTTACAAAATTTATCAATTTTAATACAAATAAATGACCAAATATGTGATTTTTGTAATTAATTATTTACGTATAAAATATTTTCAAAAAACGATAGGCAAAAAATACAACCACTACCTGCAAAAATTAGCTACCCACGTGTGCCTACATAATGATCGGCAATTCGGCATTGATACACCGAATTGGCCCACAATGATGTGCGTAAGTGTGACAAATAATGCATTATTAACTAATTTGAATATTAGTACGGAGAAAATGTACATTTTCTAATCACAATCTAATTTAATGAATCTTTGGGTTCAAGTTAATTAGAAAGGGACGACAACAAAATAAGATTGACCAGCAATAATTATCAAAAAAAATTTCAAAAATTAAGTTAGTGTTCCATATAAAAAAAACTAATTAATTTAGAGAAAAAAAAAGAATCTTATAAAAATATTTAAATAGAATTTTAGTAAAAAATATCTGAGTACCTTTTAAGAAAAGTTGAACTTTTCTTATATAGAGAATTAAATTTGTTTGGAATGTTAGGTAATTTCATTCATCGCTAGTTATGGCCAATAGAATCATCCTATTATACTTATTGTTTTAAGAAACTTAGCGTGATTTTGAAAAACTAAAATAATTAATCATATCATCATTAATGCTCATAATTTTGATTACATAATTCTCTTTAAGACTTGACCCGACTGCAATGATGAACTGGGTCTATCTAGGTTTAGGTTGTTGCACTAGTACTCTGTTTGGCTATGATCATTAACATGGCTTTTTACGGAAAAAGTCCAATTCATTTGGGATCCAACCCTCTAAATGTTATAATTACTATTTTTTTTTTTATGAATGTCATACTTATTTCTTTTTTATGTATTTTCGTGTACTGTAATAATATTATGCATTTTTGTTTATTTTTGTACGAAAAATAAACATACTCTAAAGAGTATTTATTTTTATGCATTATGTATTTTGTTTATTTTCGTATAAGATTTTTTAAAAACTCAAATTAAGGTTACCAAGTGATGCGGGCATGTTATTCAAATATAACGACAAATTTGTTATGCCCCCACATAAAACGGCAAGTGATAGCTCACCGCATTTAATTTATAGCTAGCGAATTCATCGCCCATGTTTACGTATGGTCTAGATACAGTGTTTGTTTGGACAAATTTATTTATTAATTTATTAGTTTATTTTAGTTATAATTATTAGAATTTGATTTATTGACTTATTTTTACTTATTTTTATCTTTTAATTTTTTTTTATATTTTAATTAAAAAATTTTATTTTTTCGATTCATCTCAACGAGTAAAATTTAAAAAGTATAATAGTTTGACTAAATAATAAAAAAATTCATCAAAAATAAAATATTAATTTAATTAAATAAGTAAATAAATAAATAAATCAATTTACTCGTACAGGACACAATCTTTTTCAACGACCAACCAATCTAATGGTACAAAAAGATGCTAACGGACTTCCAGTGTGGGAGAATCATTTGGTCTTTCGATCAGAGACTTGAACCGAAAATGATATCTTACTTGCCAAACAGAAATTGAAAATTTTCTCGACGAACAGATTTTCCCGCGATTCCACGCAAATTTATTTTTGTCTGGTAAGTTGAGTGATAGGGTGTTAGAATCTATACAGATAGAGTGATAGTGATGATGATTCTCCCTTATAGTGTGTTACCAAAATAAATTTTTATGTAGAAATCAGAAAAAAACCCATTTCGGCATAAATCAAGTTCAACCAATAGGGGCTTTTGTTACTGTCAAGACTTAAAGGTTGAAAGTAATTCTAGCCGCCACTTTGACCAAAAGTTGTTAATCAAGTAAAATGTATACGTTTTTTTGTTCTATTATTTACGTGTCTTGATTTTGATGGCTTGATTTTGATGTTGTTGATATTATTAAAATTAGTAATTTATAAATTGTAATTTGTTGCAGAAATTATATGTGTTTGGTACATATTATAATTTGTAGTTAAAATAGAAGAAAAATAATTATAATTTATAAAAAAAATTATTAATATTTAATAAAAATTATAATTTATAACTAAAATTAATCACAAAAAATTAAAAAATTCTAACATTAACTTTGCTAAACACCCAACATATTTTTAGCCATTGTTTGGGGTTATAATTTGCTTGGGTTGATCATCCACCACTTATATTTTTGTTTTTGTTATTTTTTTTGTATTTATTTTTTTCATTCCAACTTATAAGATGTCTTTGTTATTTTTTTTGTATTTATTTTTTTCATTCCAACTTATAAGATGTCGCATCCAGCATGCCAAAATTTATTAACCAAATAAAAATATTCTTACATTGATATCGATTGACAAAGAAATATCATTATGGAACAATTAAAAATCCAGGTGATTATGTATAGTTTCTCACCTTGATTGAGGATTTTATTAGATATAAAAATGACAAATCAAACAAATAAATAGTGACAAAAGGGAAGATAGAAGACTAATGAAAAGAAATTTTCTTAATTTTCATGGTAATAAATACAAAGATACAAGATAAATATTGCCACTCAACTATGATTATTCAGCAAATGTTAAACACTCTTTCTCGAACTGTCTTACTCCTAAATAAAATTCATAGTTAAATTGTTGAAGTAAAGTTGATAATTTTTTAGAATAAAAACAATATTTATAGAATAAATTTCATAAAAAACTATTTATAACCACTATAACTTTACATATAACTACTCTTTAAGGCTAAGTGTCCTTTGACTATAACTCTTATTAACCATCATGTAAGTCTTGAAATATCACTTATTATTTTTTAAATTTTTTGTGTTGATATTATAAATATTAAAATATTATTTTTAATCAAGTTTTTTAAAATTTTTTTACATATTACTTGAATATAAAATAACATCTTTATATGAAAGAGAGTCATATAATATTACTTTTTGACAAGAAATTAATATATGGTGTAAACAAGAAGGTTTTGAGTATAGAAATTAATATTACTCTTGCTTTGGCTTTGAATTTGTGACGCGATTTTTTTGAAAAAAAGTGAAAAAGAATGAGAATAAAGAAAAAAAATCAATAGAATACTAAAAATTAAGAAAATTCATAATTAAAATATAAAAAAGTTCACAAACGATAATAATGAGCAAAATTTTTTACTTAAGTTGGGGTTAGCATTTTTTTTGCGTTGTTTTTATTTGCTTTTTTTAAACTTTTTTTTGTCTAATTTTTTCAATTCATTATTAAAAAAGGAAACTAAAAAGTATAGTCATTTGGCTACAATTGAAAAAAATTAATTAAAGACCAAAAAAGTTGTATAAAAATTTTGAAGTGACTTTTTAATTTTATATAAACTTTTTTAATTTATTTTTTGACCAAATTTTTTTATATTTTTTAATTTTTTATGACCGAAAGAAATTTAAATAATATCATCTTTCAGACTAACCTGAAAAATCTACTAAAGATGCAAAAACGCAATATAAAAGAGTTATTCCAGATGGCTATTACTGCTTGGGTTAACATGCTTTTTTTTTTTAATGAATTTTTTTATTAATTAGTCAAATATTTTTGGTTTTTGGGCTTTTCTTACTAAGATAATCCATAAAAATAAGAAAGTTAGCCCAATAATGAAAAAAAATCCAAAAAAATAAAAATAACTAGAAAAATCCAAAATTTATTCCAAACGCGGAAGAGTGTTTGGTTGCATTTTTAAAAAATATATATATTTGAAAAAGGCTTTCAAAAACTCCTTTAGAAATTTAATAATTTTTTAAAAAGAAAGGATGCCTTTAATTGTTAAAGCAAAGAATTATTTTAAAGTATAAAAAATAATTAAAAAATATTTGATGTGCTTTTTATTGGACAAAAATGAACTTGCTTGTTGAACTATAAATAGGTTGTTTGTTATTGGTGAAATTAATAATTTATAAATTATAATTTTTAGTTAAATTTGTAAGTATTTAATAAAAATTGTAATTTTTAATTAAAATAAAAAATAATAATAATTATAACTTGTAGCAAATATTATAAATATTTAAAAAAATATAAATATAATTTAAATTAATAACAAAAAACAAAAAACAATTAACAATAACTTTGCAAAATACTCCCTTGATCGTCGATGAAATCTAAGCAATCTAAGCGCGAGATGTTAACGATGGAGAATTCATCATCGACATCTTAATTGTTTTTGAATTTTCTAGTTTTGTAGCTTTTTTTTCACTTATTTTTTGAAAAATATTTCTAAAAATTGTTAACAAATACACTTTCATTGTTTTGGAAGAAGAATTTTCTAAAAAACATGAATGAAAAGTGGAAGAAATGAAGGTTTTCGCCAAACTTTCTTAGGCTCGGTTTTTGGTAAGAAGAATATTAAAAATATAATAATTTAATTAAATAATTTTAAAAAACTCACTAAAACAAAATTAAACAGTAAAGTTATCACACCAAATAGATATTTGTTAATCTATCTTTTTCCATTTCTTTCTTTGCATAAATTTCTCCATACATACCCAAGAGGGGACAGAGAGGAGCAGCTGCCCTCTTGAGAATAACAAGATAAAAAGAACAAAGGTAGCATCTCAATGCAAAAAATTTCACCCAAAAAATATTTTAGAAGCTGATTGAAAACAAATTTTTTAACTTTTTACCTAAAAATAGACATTGGCGCACACACACAAGCCAATATAGGTGGTGTTTAGCAAAATTATTACTAATAGTTTATAAATTATAATTTGTAGTAAAAATTAGAAAAGAGCACACATGTCGAGTTGGATCGGGTTTGTAATGGACCTAGTATTCAAACCGGTATTTAAGCCGTATAAATCGGTTGAATGGTTACCAAAACCGCAGCCCACCGCCAAATTGCCCAGAACCGTTTGAATACCGCCAAACTGCCCAGAACCGTTCGAATCGGGTTTGCGGTTTAACGGTCGGTTTCAATCGGGTCTAAATGAAGGAAAAAATCCAACGAATCAAAAATCATCCATATTGCATTAATGCATTCCAAACTAAACCAAACCTGAACACAAAAAAACCAATCATAATTCATTCCCATTTCTCAACAGAAAACCAAAAATCCTAATGCATTCCCAACACCAACAGAAACCAACAAGCAAAAATTAGAATGAAAATACAAAATCTGAACTATAAAAAATTAGAAGCTTCAACAAGCAGCTCTGCACAGTAGAAATGGGCAAATTCCTGCTCTGGGATTTTATGATGTTGGACTCAAGCAAACAACTTCAAACCCTTATAATTAAAATGAAAATTCCTGCACTGAAGCAAATTCCTATTCTAGCAAATTCCTGCACTGAAGCAAACAACTTCATCTTCTTCATCTTTAATTAGTTAATTAAAATGAAAAAACCTCAAACCCTTATAAAACTTCATCTTCTTCATCTTTAATTAGCAAACCAGGAAGACCAGATTTGAAGATTATGAGGAGGAAAGAGAGAGGAGAAGAAGAGAAAAATTACCGACGTCGGCGACAGTAGCTTTTCGATCTTCGACTTGTCGGCGATTGGCGATGATGACAGACCAGAGAGAAGAAGGAGAGAGGAGAAATTGAGACACCAAAGAGAAGATCAACCGAGGCGGCGCTTAGGGTTCTGCGGTTTGGCCGTTTGGAAATTGGGAATTTGGAGTTGGACCGAACACTGAAGAGTTTAGCACTGAAGAGTTAAGCCTCAGTTTTCTCTTCACTCAGCAACATATTCGGTCGGATCGGCTGTCAGTCTTTACAGTATACGACCCGACAATCGATCGCAATCCGACTATCTGATTGCAGGCTAATTCAATTTTGACCCATTTGCATTTTAAAACCGATCAAATAAACTGTTTATGGTTCGGTTCGGTCGAATTGATCGGGTTTGCAATTTTTTTGTCCTTTCTTAATAAAAATTGTAAGTATTTAGTAAAAATTGTAGGTTACAATTAAAATAAAAAAAATAATAGTTATAAATTATAGTAAAAATTATGAGTATTTAAAAAAATTTATAATCTATAGTTAAAATTAGTAACAAGAAGCTAAATGCTAGCACCTTTTAGTCTCTAGCAAAAGGATAAAAAAGTAAAATAAAAAATAAAAAATCATATCAAAAGGTAATTCTTATATTACATTATTCAAATTCTCACTCTATTCGGAAAAAAATAGTACTCTTTCTTAAATTTATTTACTACTAATGTCAATAATTATAATCAACTATATAAAAAGACAAAATACTTTCCAATTTAAATATTAAAAAAAACATTTTATCCTATCAATCAATTTTAAAAAAATTAACTTAAAAATTAATTTTTTTAAATATCCTAAACAAGACTAAATTAAAAAATATTAATAAAAATACATAAATATTTATACAAAAAATGTATTGATACTAATAAAAGTAGTAAATTCTATTTTTAAAAATATATTAATATTAAAAAAGGATTATCCCCATCAGGCTGTTAAGTACTCGTCTAATGGACTGTTGGCATGACCCATTTAACTTCGATGATATATGCTTTGTTTACCTTTTTTTTTGCCTAAAGAAAAATGCTAACTAGGGTATATAATAGGTAAAAAAATTTATAAATATTTATATAAAGTGTATTAATATTTATAAAATTACAATACATTTTTTAAAAAGTATTGGTAACTAGTTTAAATTTTAAAAGGTTAGTTATTTATTTTTTAGTTAAAATGGTTAAAGATTTTAAGAATTAATAGTTTGATAAATTAATTTTGTTTAAAAACTAGTTATTTGAATAAAAAGTTGACATTTTGTTCACATTTTAACGCAAATTAAATGATGTTGTGTTTTTATATATTTTATTATAACCATAATTGGCCTTGGATATGATCATTACTTTTTTGCTTATTTAATGTTGTTTATTTTTATTTTTAGTAAAATTTTTTTTTTATCATTCAGTCATATTAATATATTATTAGACTCGTCTCGAAGAGACGAGTCTAAAAAATAAAATTTTTGATCAAAATATAAAAGAAGCTTAGAAAAGACAATAATAAGCGAAAATCAATCAATGAGCTAAATTTTATGTTACTTATTTTCATTTTTAATAGACTTTTTAAGTCTTTTGACAAAAAAAAATTTACTTTTTGAGTTCATCTCATCGAGACGATTCGAAAAAGTAAAATATTTAGTCAAAAGATGAAAACAAATTCAGAAAAGACAAAAATAAATAAAATATGTAACATTTAACTCAAACATGCCCAATATACAATTGATCATCAACTTATTTTATTAAATTAATATATCAAATTATGTCGCACATTCTCAAGCATTGATGCTATAAATCTCACATAAATTAATTCAATTCTTGTAAAGGAAAGAAGGTGTGGAGATGAGCTTCTCCTGGGTAATCCTCCACCAAATTTTCTCTCCAATGTTCTTAAAAAAAACCCTTATTTTGAATAGAAAGTCTAGCCTACAAATTTAAATTGTAGAATGAATCACATATTGTTGAAATTTTACCAGTAAAACTTGTGTTTTTTTTTATTGTTTTTGATATAAATTTTAATATTAAGACTTTTCAAATTTGTAATAAATTATATATTTTAAATCTATACGCATAATCAAATTGTATTTCCACAGCAATAATCTCACTCTAGTCTAGTCCACCATAGTGTGAAAAAATTTCGAAAAAAGCAGGGGAGTAAATTGAACTCGAGGTCGATTCAGACTCGTTACTGTAGTGGTCCAAGCCCGAGCCCGTAAATTAGATATGTAATCACAACTCTCCAATGGTTGGCCCGGCCAGAGACTTAGTTTGAGCTTAAAAAAAATTAAAAAAATTAAAAAAATTACTAATTAATAAGAAAAATAATTGAATAAAAATAAAATAATAGTACAAATAATTGTTAATATAAGTATATTTATAAATTTAAATAAATATAAAAACACATATCATACAACTGTTTATTAGATATAGAAGGAAATAAAAAATAATTATTTTAAAAATAGAATAAAATTGTTTAAAATTTTTGTGACATACTAAAAAACTTGAGCATGAAGCCCATGGACGGTTACCAATGCCAGCAGCCCACAAACCCCGAAAAAGCCTGCCCGGTCTGGTTTAATTTTAACAAGAGCTCGAGCCGGAAAAATGACACCCCTACTCGAGATAGTACTGCGGCTACGGACCACCCAATCGCTGCACTAGGTTTAATTTAATAGAACAATGATAAATGACCCACTTATCATTTTTTTATGTAATTTATCATTTTTATGTAATTAGAAAATAAATTTTAAATTTTAAAAATAATGTGTAAAATATAGATTTAGATTTAATAGAATATGAATCACACGCATGTTGGGTACTCAGCGTTTTTATCATTCATTATTTTCTTAATATGAGTAAAAAAAAAAATTTAATAAACATAAATTTCAAATTATAATGAAATATTTTTAAAAAAGAATCAAAACATTTTAAGTTTTTCATATTCTTCCTAAATGGCTCCTTTTATTATTATTATTATTATTATTATAAGAATGATCAAATAAGTTTTATTGTTAACTGCAAAGAGATTAGCATGGTAGTTAAAACTTGAGATTTGCTTCTTTTAAGGTTTTGGGTTCGAAACTTTTTAGATGTCATCAATTTTTTGGGGTCTTCTTTATACAAGGCAAAGTTTTGACTTTAATTGGGCTTTTGCAAATGATAAGTGAAATTAATTTTTCAAAAGTTAGTTGAGATGCGTGTAAATTGGCTCAAACAACTCGAGACATCAAATTCTCCGTTATCTTTGTTTGGGAGTGTATGATTTGGAGATGAAATATCTCTGACCCAAAATGTTTTGTAACTTTGTTTTTTGACTCCAGGTTTAAGTATCAAATCATTCTAATTAATGAAGTGTTATGTTAATTTTATCCCAATAACTCCAACTCTTGTTTGGAGTTGCATAGATGCATTATCTTTAACTAAGTGATCTTCAGCATGTTGATGATCGGATGCATAATAATGTGATCAAATGCATAGATGCATTATCTCTGGTTTGTTATTAGGATATGCATTATCCTTGATCAGATGAATTATCTCTGATTTGCTATTAGTATATATTCAAATAAAGAAAAGAGGCAATTAAGTAACTACAAGAGACAAGTAATTTTTAACGTGAAGAGATTCTAACAATATAAAAGACTATAGAACCTCATTTAAAAAGTCAAGCTCTATATTAATTCACATTTATCAGTTAATTGAGAGATAAACAGTAAATTTTTTTATAAGTATCGAACTTTCGTATATATCAAGAGTATCACAAAACTAATATAATGTACTATTCCAAAATAGTAAATACATTTCCTAAAACCAAGTGTATTTATGTGTTTATCAAAGTTGTTTATCACTTAGCCAAGAAGGATATCACAGCCCAAGGATTATGCAACCAGCTTTAGTTAGGGACGAGAATTAGTTCTTTCATCTCTATCTCTTATTTGATTGGGACGAGAACGAAAAAAAATATCAAAAAAATATCAAAAAATGAAAATATTTCGAATACAATTTTTAAAGTTTAAAATAGTAATATTAATAAAAGTTATAAATAATATAATAAATAAAAAATAATAGTTGATGAATT